>CM047990.1:3150183-3162749 GCA_026261665.1 Melanotaenia duboulayi | reverse complement strand
GTTTGTCTTCTTCTTTCTCAGCAGGAATCCCTGGATTAGAGTTCTGCTGCTGGTTTACCCTCTTTCCCGTCCTCTCCACCCCCGACTGCTCCAGGAAGAGCCGTCCTCCCTAGTTCTGGTTCTGATGGAGGTTTTCCTTCCTGGTTCTGGTTCTGATGGAGCGTATGGTGGTTAGAAGGTTTATAAAAGCTTTTCTTGGCTCTTTAAGGAGGCAGACAGACTACTGGCTGGTCATTTAGCTGGAACCTCTCTTACTTGATCTGTGTAAAACATCAGTATGTTTGGTTTAAAGATGGATTTTATGGTTCTGGTCTTCAAGCTGTGTCACTACAGGGAGTCAGAAGTGTTTATTATAAATACGTTTTTCTTTGCTTTACAAAATGACAATGAGATCAAAAAAGCTTGTCTTCATTGACTCTTACTTCTTAATTAACTGGTTCCTATAACTGGAAAAAAAAGATGTGTAATCGTAAGAAAATGGCTGCCCAACAATTAACAATGAGACATGCTACCTTCATTTTCATCTTACTGTTGGTACCATGTGGGTTAATGATAACACGGCTGCCTTTACACATGTATGCTAGCTAGCTGCAGAAGTATTAGCTCCTTCTTCTCATTAACACAGACACGTCACCGTTGTGGAATGTGCTGGAAGTTAGAGTTACCACACATGCTGCAGCTTAGAAACAAGCTTTTTATTCACCAGTCTGAGAAAAAAGACTTAAGTTCTGCTTCAGATTTCACTCCTTTACTGCCTAAAGCTTTCTCTAGCAAAGAAAAGCAATGTCATGTTCTTCAGGAAGGAAGTCTTTGGATTGAAAACACAGAAACTAGATTTCTTGACTTTGGCACCTGGTTTAAAAAACTCTCAAAACACTGGCTCCAAATGGACGAAATGCTGGAACGTGGCCAGCGTTGTAGTTATCAGCTTCTGTTTGCTCTGTTTACAGCTAGTTAGTGACGACGGATGCAGGAGGGTGCTTTCTTTTCTGTCCTCATTAGGACAGACCATCCTCCACTCATCCTGGTATAACTGGTATCAAAGTAAAATGTGATCCACAAACAATCTGCACTGAATAACTCAGCTGCATAGCAAACAGCCATTTTTTATAACAAATATAGAAATTGTTTGCTTTTTTCTATAGAAACTTTTTGTCTGAAATATTTTTCATAAAAAAAAACTTCCTATTAGAATGAATGAATTCCTAAACACACGCCTACAGAACAGGCTTTACTAACTAGATGTAAGCATGGAAACTACAGCATGCTCCACATGTCCACACCATGCTGATGAAAAGCAAGCTCTCCACAAAGACTCTAAAGAAACAATTACACCCATAGACGTCCATAAGGAAGTGAATCACTCAAACTCAAGAAGCTAAGAGTGTAATCTGAAACTGCTTGCTGTCTTCCTCCCACTCTGCCTCCGTTCCTTTCTTTTCATCCCATACTGACCCTTCCTTGGCTAAGTGGTGGCCACTGTGAGCTGACCAGTACACATCCCCATGTCTTTGTGTGTGAAGGGTGGCTGACTAATGTAGGGGAAAGACTGAAGATAACATCACCTAATTTCTTTTGGAGAAGTCCCCTGTCTTTCATGGCTTTTCATTCAAAATCTTTAAGAGCATTTGACTATGACAGGAAGAATATTCCCATTACAGTTTTACAAATCAAAGCTTGCTGACTAAAATCTCAGGAGCAGGGGCATGGAACGACTTTGAATCTGCTTCCGCTGCATTAACTAGACTTGTTTTTAGGTTGGTTTTCAACAAAAGCAACTATGAGGCAAGAAAAATCCATCCAGCTGCTGATTTTTCAGTCACAGCAGATCTAGAGGATCAGTGTTAAGGTATGTCCCAACTTCTGTAAAGCCAGTAAACGTGGGTGCTGGTGTTTGCTGAGTGTGATGTGTGGGAAAAATGTTTGACATAGTGGCGTTCACACTGTTGGAACAGACTAAAGTTGGAGCAATTGCTTTTAGATCAGTGTATAAGGGCCACTCTTTCTATACCAGCTTCATTCTGGTCCCAGAGGGACCCATCAGACACAATATGGGGTTAATCCTGCGCAGGTTGCCAGTCCATCCCAGGGCCATTACAGGGCCATCACCAGGGCCATCACAGGGCCATTACAGGGCCATCACAGGGCCATCACCAGGCCAAACAAGACAAACAGCTATGCACTAGTCTGCAATAATAATAATAATAATAATAATAATAATAAATTAAGTTTAATTGTCTGATCCACGAATGATTAAAAAACAGGGCCACAATATTTTACATACAATATTTTAATTCTTATTTGACTTTTTATTTATTGTAACTATTTGCCATCATTCTACCAACATACTAATAAAATAATATCCTATCATATTTGTATATCTATTCTACTAAAACACAACAGGCTTATTTTCCTGTTTATCACTGAGGCAAACTTGATCATTACAATGTATGTATACATTAAATTTTATCATATATGTATTTTCCATTCTATTGGATGACTCATGAATGTCCACTGACGTAGGTAATTTGCAAATATACCATCCTCACCCAAAATGGTACCAGAAAACAGCCTTTAAATAGTTGTAGTTCTTTAACAGGAAGGTCAACATATTCCACGTTAAACATCAGAGGACCCTGGAAGGGGCTTCATAGCTAACATGCGTTTAAGAAATGAGATGTTAGCCGTAGAACGGCTAGTATTTTGTGGGCCAGAAGTGGTCCTCGTACAGGAAATCTATCTGGACATAGATTATGGCAGTTTCATGGTCGCATGTGGTGGTCATGTGGTCGGCTTTTGGCTGCTACACTCACAGTCAACGCCATGAGTTAACAGCCATGAAGCAAACAGCCACTTACCAGGCAGACTAGCAAGTCTACTAGTTAAGCTGTAGCTTGGGTTAGCTAGGGCAGCAGCTAGCTAGTCCCTGGCTGTTGTACAGCTGCTTGCTTAAGCTAGGCTAGCCAGCAGCGGCTAGCAGCCACCTATTAGCAGGCGTGTCCAAAGAGGGCCCCTGAATCAGATTAATGGGTCAACACAGCCATAGTTATGGCTGGCTGGCAAGAAATGCTCATATAATATAGCTGAATAAATGCACTTTACCACAGATGTTTTAACCTGCATAAGTCCATGGCCATCTGGGTAACCCCAGTATAAGAACTGGACAGGAAAAAGGTGCAGACCCCCGATCCATGACATGAGAAGGGGTTTAATTATTTATCATTATTTGTTGTATAACTTAGCTTTTGTGGCAAAAACTTCCAAAATGCTGAGTTTTGTTAGAAATATTTGTTAAGAAATGTAGGAAATAATATTTTGAAAAAAAAAACTTTCATTTTTTTAATTTGAGCTTTTAGGGAAAATAAAGTAGAATAAAGTAAAAGAAATCCACAGTAAGTCGTTAAAGTGAGAAGAATCCATTATAGAAGCCCTTTCAGCTTCATGTATGTATCCTTGCAGGTATTAATGTTTTCACTGCATTTTACCATTTCAATTTTTCTTTATGAAATTTGGAACTTAGTTTCTGCAGCTTTCTGGTTTTTATTTCTTTTCCAAACTGGTTTCACGAGAATGACTTTCCACACCAGGAAATGGTTCGTTTTGGGTTTACTGGTTAACAGCTGTAATGTTCATTTTGACCAAAAGCAGCAGACGGGACAAACAGTAAAGTCAGTGTTGTGGAGAGAGAGAGAGAGAGAGAGAGAGAGAGAGAGAGAGAGAGAGAAAGCTCTGAGCTGGAAGTTGACTCTGCTCATTAATAACAGCGATGGCAGCAGCAGATTTGACCTGCTGTTATCTGCTGTGACCAGAAGCTAACAGAAACTCCTGGTTTCTGTCTGCGGTGTTACTCAGACTGATGCCCATATCTGGAAACCCGGAACAGACACACCTGGGCGCTGACGTCATAAGCTGAGCGTACCTGCAGCAGCTCGCGCTGATTAGTCCCCAGACGCTGAAAGTAGCAGAAGAAGAAAAAGAAGACGAGGAAGCTTCGACGAAAACTCCCACGGAATATATTTAAATCCATTTCATTGCAGTTTTTCTCGATTTTTATGAGGAATATTGAGCAGAGGGTTTTCAGACAGATGGGGACCGCTTGGGTCGCGGTTTTGGGATTTTCTTTAGTTTTACAGGTAAGACTTCCTGTTGACCTTAACTTTACACCAGTTCTCGTTATTTTCTGGTTGTCTGTGTGTAATTTGACGTTTCATTCGATCGAACTTCGTCTTTTCTTGATTAAAACCCTGCTGTGAGCTTTTCTTTTACTTTCGCTCAGAAATTTGGTTTTATCTCCTTTATTGATCGATTAAGTTTAGATTTGGGTTCAGGACCAGTTCTGTTGGTCCTGGTTCGGGTCTGCTGCGGTTGGATGGACAAGAAGCTCGTTAGAAAATAATAAAAGTCGCTCCGTGTTTATGTTTACACTTTAAAACGGTCAATGGAAACCACCTTTTTTACGTGTTTTTTTTAATATACAGGTTCGTGCACGCGGGCCTCGCCCTGCGTCCGTTGGTGACGTCAGCAGGTTAAATTCCAGCTCACGCGGCTTAATGAAAAGTTTCTAAACGTAAAGAAATGTTTAGATAATAAGCATTACTAACAGGTGTTTAATGGACATTTTATTCCCTCAACCTAGAAATCTGAGATTAAATAAATGTTTTTTTCTACACGTGAAGTAGAAAACATGACGTTTTCCTGCAAAACTTTAGAAAAAATGTATTTAAATTAAATGTTTTCCAATTTATATTTCATATATTCATTTAAATGGGTTTACTTGATTTTAGTTTTACATGCTGTTGTATTAAATGCTTTCATATTTATTTAGAAAAGTTCTGTAATGAATAAAGTTTCAGTATTTACTAGTAATGTATATATATTTTTTAAGTTTAGAATTTCTATATTTGAAGTCTTTTCTGTCAAAGATTTAGATCGGTTCATTCTATGCTCCGTCATCATTTTAAAGATTTTATAAACCAAACTAAAGCCAAGTAGAAAAATGAGCCGCCATCTTTGTTTATTAAACCCTCTGATTGTTTACTCTTCTTTAATTGATCCAAATCCGATCAATAATTGGCTATCAGAGCTAATTATTTTATTTATTTGACTATTTAGATATTTGGTATTTTTAAAAGAAATTCAAGTAGGAGGTTTTTCAGCACATCGTGTTACATTAAAGCGTCAAATCAGGACTCGTTTGTACTGAAAGTTGTGCAGATTCGTTGTGTTTCATATAAGTTCAGGTTGGATGAAGGCTTGCTCTCTCTCTCTTTTTTCTAGGCCTGGGCTCTGGATGCTGTGGAGGAGGCATCATGTGAACCTGGATTTGAGTCCAACCCGCTCGTATTTAAAGTGACCAGACAGCGCCTGAAGCAGGGCACGAGACTGGGAAAAGGTGGGACTAAACCAGGAAGCTGTCCTTTGAGTCGAATGCACAGAGCTGGGAATCAAACTGGGAGGTTGTTTTTTTTTTTGTACGTAGAGGAGATTTATTCAGAAGAATTGAGCATTCAGTCATCTATTAATGTGCTTACATCTGCTGAATGTTCCTGTGGTGCAGCTCCCTCTGGAGGTTAGTTGTTGTCAGAAGCAGCCTGAACAACTTCAGGTCTCGGCTTGCCGTGCCCTCCGCCTGTAACGCTCCCCCCTTCACACCAGAACAATGTTCCCGAGCCGGTTTAGCAGGCTCTCCTGTTCAAACCATGTCCGACTCCTAAATGCAGCTGCTGTTGTGCATGTTTTCGGTTCTGAAGTCTAGCGTAACTCTAGTTCTGAAGTGTAAACTTACAGGATTTATTGTGGTCTGGCTGCTTCAGATCTTTGCTTGTTAGTTTGTGTAAGTATGAATAAAGTATTTTTACCTGTAGAAAGCAGCATTTAAGCGTGCAGGGGTCGATGGGAGATGTTTCTCTGGCATCTGTAAATGTGTTTTTAGCTCTAAAAGACCTAGAAGCATGTTGGTGCTCCTGAACGTAGAGATGAATTTCTGATACTAATGCCATTTATCTGTGCTGTTTAGTACCTTTGGAGAATCCCATGGTATTGGTATAACACGGGTCTGCGACATTTAATAACAAACTATTTTCACCGCCTAGCCTACAAAATAAAAACAGTTTAGAGCCACAAAACTGATTTAACTCTTAAAAATAACAAGAAATATTTATTTATTTTAGCTTTTTGCTTTTTATGTGTTGCAACAAAAGAAAATGCCAAACCTGTGCACCACCAGTGTTCATACACCCTCCGCTATGTGCTCAGTGTCAACATTACCCATAAATGATGGCGTCTGCAGGAGCTGAATCAGTCATTTTAATGCTTCTGTCCACGAAGGCCTTAGTAGCGAGGGACATGTCTCTAGTTTTACTCGGGTCCAAGATGAGATGCTGTGATGTTATAATGAACGACAGCGTTACGGCTTTACGTCCTGACTTGCAGCTGTATTAAGTTTGGGGACTTGATCCACTCATTTAAATGTTTGCACCGCTCAGCTTCACACAGAACTTTGGAAATAATCTTCAGCAAATGCTGAAAATGTTTCAATGATATATTTTCTGTTTTCTTTCTAATTTCTTCCACCTTTCCTAACTTGAACTTGGTTTACTGAAACATTTATATCAGAGCAGCTAATTCTTCATGGATTTCTTAGCCTGGCTGCAATCTGTACCATTAAATAACTTTTTTTTTTTCCCCCCTCCTAGCCGATGGCTGATACAGGCTGCCGATATTTGGAGCTGATACGACTTTTGTTTCCTCAACTTGACTCATAAAAATGACAAAATAATATATTAAGTGTTTTTTAATGGAAACATTTATTAAAAGGTACGTTTTTAATCCTCCCAGTTTAGCAGCTACAGGTTATGATGGAGGGAAACAGACTCTCTGCATTTTCTCCTGTCAGCCGGGACTGGCTCCCCGCAGCTGGTGGTCCAGCCGGGATCGTGGTCCGGTCTGTACTGGCTCAAAGTAGCTAGTGGTCCAGCCCGTACCAGCTCCCCGTCCCTAGTGGTCCAGCCTGTACCTGGGAGTTCTAGTGTTAATTCTGTGACTGATAAGAATATTTCAGCTGTGTTAAACAGTAAAAGATGATCTGAGAGTTTAAAACTTAGTTTTGAAGCTGATGCTGCTGGATTTCTCTCTGCTGGTGGGGAGGAGTAATGCAGGCTCTGCCGGGTCTCCTTCCCACTAAATGCTCTCCAAGAGGTTTAACTTTCTGTTGGGACTCGCCATAATTTATCCACTGATGTTCCCCTGTTAGACTTTTTCACCCAGGCCTTGTACAGGCTGTTTTTTCTTACTGTCCCAAATATTCTGGTTAAAGCAGGTCAGCTTCTGGTTCTGAATAAAGCCATGCTTGTATTAAGCCTCCTTTTGTAATCATATTCAGCC
This sequence comes from Melanotaenia duboulayi, assembly GCA_026261665.1. Lineage (NCBI taxonomy): Eukaryota > Metazoa > Chordata > Actinopteri > Atheriniformes > Melanotaeniidae > Melanotaenia > Melanotaenia duboulayi. Next base: position 3,155,366 of record CM047990.1, on the reverse strand, counting down.
ATGTCTGTACACGTAGGGTGATCCTCTCATTACCAGTTTACGGCGCTTATCCGCCAGCCGGGCCTGAGCCAGAGCTTGGTTGGGTCAGTGTGTTCTTCTTTTACCTTGCTGTCTAGCCGTACATTTTTCTCAGCTGGACTAAATCTCCTCCAAACATGAAACCTGAAAGTTTCGTCTTTTTAAAATTACAGCTTTGTTTTCAGGGAGGCTGTAATTGAATATCACGCCGGTAAACAGAATTAACTCGACTTCTTGCAGGGGCGGGGCTTATAGAAACACTTTTCTATAAGAACTCTGCTTAACAGCTCAAAGCCTTTCTCCTTAAAACCGCCTCCAGCTACATTTCCATCCTGGCCATGTTCTAAGGATATTATCTGAATCCAGTTTTCTAGGAATCCACCGCGCTGGTTTTCAGCATCAACTGCTTACTGTGTGAATAAAGTTTGGGTGTAGTGTCTCCGTCAGCTCCGTGCGACGGACACTGGCTCCTCTCGGATGATACTTTAGCCGATGCAGAGATGTTTGGTTCATGAACGAGAAGTTCTGAATCACCTCTTCTTGTTCCATCTGTTTTACTTTACTCTCTCTGAAACGAAGACGGGTTGTTGTAACTGGAGCTTTTTTCCTTTTCTGTCCTCAGTTGGCTTCTCCGACTGCACCGAGCGCCGGAGTTTTGTGTTCAGCACCGATGACAATCGCTTCCAGGTGAAGACCGACGGCACGTTAACGGTGAGTTTAACGGTCCAATTTCATGATGATGATGTGGGTTGAGTTGAGTTAGTTTTTTTTTTTTTTTTTCAGGTAAAGGCTTTATAAAGTACTTTCATATGTAGAAAGATCTTTTTCATATTTAATAATAGTTTTTTTAACTAAAAGTAAATCTTTGTTTATAATCCTGTGCTGGTAATGACCGTCTGAAACCTGGTAACCATAGCAACCACTAAAGTAATGTTCACCAGGCCTTTTCTGCAGATTTGTGGATCTTTGATTCTTCAGTTCAATTATTATGTTAATAATAATTATTATTAAATAAAATGTTTTCTTTTTTTTTAATGTAATTTAAATGTAATTGTCTGAAATAATGAAGGAATGAACCTGCTGCTGTCGTGCTGGCTTTATAAATCCTAAACATCAGTTTGAGTGTAAATACAAAGCAGAGCTCCTTTTTACTGTTCAACTTACTTTACAACTTATTAATTTAATCCCCTAAACAATCAATATGAACATAAATCTCTAACACTTGAATGAACATGTAAATAATCTGTTCCTCGCTCACATTAACCAACCACGCATAAGAACAGCTCCAGGCCAACAGGACAAAACCAATGAACCTCTTTCATCGTATTTTCAGTCGTTGATCGAGCTGCTTCAGATCAAACGTTGCGGTACTTTAACATAAAGAAGGTTTCAGACCCAAATCCAGCATAAACACCAGGACATGCAGCAGTCACAGCCAGTTTGGGTCTTTTTGGTTTGAGTGACATTAAACTGAAGACTGGATGAGTCTGTAACGGTGCTTAACAGCAGAATCCAGACCTGTCGGTAACTCCTGACGTTTGTCTCGTCCAGGTGAAGAGACGGGTCCATCTTCATGAGGGACACCAGAGGTTCTTCATCCACGCCTGGGACCCTCAAGGTCACAAACACACTGTTCCTGTTACGGTGTTGCACCATGATGTACGTCACCACCAGAATGCGGAGCGTCACCATGGAAACCACCAGAATGCGGAGCACCACCCTAGTGTAGTGGAGTCCAGTACCAACACAGAGGTGGGTTTAAATGTGGAGCCCTCACCTCCTCCATGTTAGATGTTTTCATAGCTACTGTCTGCATAGAAATTCAAATATATAAAATCTCAGTTTTATTCTTAATTATGCTCAGGAAGTTAGCACGCATCCATGTCTGTACGTAGTTAACAATCCTGCAGCGTTTTAACTGCAGACTGGCAGTTTTAGGCAGATAAATCTGAATGTCGTCTGCAAAACAGACGTTATGCTTTTTAAAAACACAACCTAGGAGGAGCGTATACAAAATGAGAAGAACAGGCACTAGTTTCGACTCCTGGGCNGGGAGCGTATACAAAATGAGAACAGGCACTAGTTTCGACTCCTGGGCTACACCATAATTTAGTGGAGAGTTCTGTCCTAAATTCATAGAAAAGCTCTTATTGGAGAAATAGGAAACCAGTAGGGTTTCACCAGTTTCATTAAGTCACCTTAGACACAAATTTTTTTTTTTTTTAGTTTTTAGATGGGTCTAAAGTTAGGCGGCACATTTGGATCCAAGGTTACTCTTTTTGATGGGTGGCTGGACCACGGCATGTTTCAGGGCAGAAGGAAAACAGCCAGACATGCACCGTACCTGGACCAGTACAATCAAAAACGTCTTTAAACAGAGGACTGGGGATAACGTCTTGTGGACACGAAGAAGGCTGTAATGGTTTAACAATGTTAGTAAATTCACTGAAACCCAGGAAGGTCTATAGACTGTAAAAACACGAAGAAACATAAGTTAATGATGTTTTTTAGGATGTTTGATCTCACAGCTCAGCTCTGTACTGATAAAACATTGGTGTGTTTTCAGACTGCAGATGATCAACATGTGCCCGTCATCTACTTCCCCAAGTCTGATGAAGGTCTGAGGAGGAGGAAGAGAGGCTGGGTTATTCCTGAAATTTCCGTTCTAGAGAATGCCAGAGGCAAATTCCCTCAAAAAATTACTCAAGTAAGAGGAACCTGATTTAACTATTTGTACTTTCATTGGTCATCGGAAAACACCGAACCCCTGATTGCTCCTGATGGGTCATGGTTAGTGCCTTGTAAATGTGATGTATATGTGAAGGGTTTTGGGTATCATTCCAGGTACAGAAAAGCGCTATATAAATACAGGCCATTTACTTCAGCAGTCAGCCTTTCAGCTTTTAGTGTAGTTCATTAACCCTTAAAGAGAGCAAAAAGGAAGAAAAATGGAGAAATGGTAACATTCATATTCAATACCAAAGAAGCTATAAGAGTAAAGACTAAATCCACTTTTACAGAACCAACAGAGTCGGCATTAAACTGAAAATGTTTGAAGAAAAAAAAAGATCAATTGCCAAACAGAAATCAAAAGTTTTACCAATTAAAAGCTGAAGGTTTGTCCATCTCCTGCATCGCTTACCTGCGTAATTGGTCCGTTGTCAGGGGCCTTGCAGATCTGCCACTTGATGCAGCAAAAGGAGAAGTGCCACTGTAAACCAGTGACTGAGCAGTCTCGCCAACATGCGACCATCGCATGCAACAAACTAGTGAAGAAGAAAACGATCTGTTCAGGGCATGTATCAGTTATGGAGCAGCTGCAGTGAGACCTGAAAACATGGGAAGAATGAAACTATTGATAAAATGATATAAAACAATGAGACTTATTGAAAACAATGTAGATGTTGTGTTATGGTTCGTTATGAGAAGGCGACATTAATATTGGACGAGACTGGAGATATTGGTTTGGATGTTCGCTGCTACGGCATCTTAAACTGGAGATAAGATCTGGAGTCGCAGGTCGACCCCAGAGGGTTAAAAATTCTTAATAAATTCATTTTCAATTTACTGCACAGAAGTCCATGTAAAATTTAATGGAATAATGCTTACAGAAGCTATTGATACTCAAACATTTGTATTTGTCTGACAACTAATGGTACAAATCTTTACTGCATTTACCAGTGTTAAAACTAAAGTTATTGATTTTAACCAAGTCCTGATGTTTATGCAGATCCGCTCTGATGGGGACAAAGAAAAGAAGATCTATTACAGCATCACTGGTCCAGGAGCTGATCTGCCTCCTGTAAAACTTTTCACCATCGACAGAGACACTGGTGTTCTGTATGTCACACAGCCTCTGGACAGAGAGAAGCAAGCAGTTTATGTGGTAAGCATCGTCTCTGATAACTTATTACACTCTTTAATCCAAGAACATTAAAAAGGCTGAACCAAACCAGGTCGGATTTCTACCTGAGTTACATTATATTCATCTATTTCATGGTCAGTAGGTATGAATGTAATAAAATTGCCGGTATGGTATGCTGCTGCCACCTACTGGTGACTTGTTGTTACTGCAGTTTGGACTGAATGAACAGACTGAGTCGTCATGATGTAATACATCTTAGGTACATTCTGTCATCATATAAAAAGCCAAACACCCTTTACTTTTTGAGTAATGTATCCTGATATGGAGAAAACTAACTGAAACGCCTAAATTATCATCAGGGGTTATTGTGTTTTTGTGTAAACATGGTTCAAACTCATATTTCCACACTAGTCATGTGTTTATGAGAAAATGTCATTCAAGTGTTTTACGGTTCTGTATAGTTTTAATGAATAGTAGTAGAGGTGGACAATATCACCAAAATATTTTTATAAAATATCTCTTGACGATATCGGAGGTGATGTTTATGTCTTCAGCCAAACAAGAAGCCGCAGCTTCGGTTAAAATCCTTCCACCGTTTGCCCGACTAGGCATAAGACGTACGGCAGCATAAAACTTCACCAATGGGAGATCAGAGATGTTGCTAGATACATGTCCTGCATCCCTGACGCATTAAAACGTGAAAGGACGCAGTAAACTCCCTATTGATGCGTCCTGAGGAGGCACCTCATTTTTCCCATTGAAAACTAAACCGTGTGAATGACCCGTGTTTAAAATCTCAGTAACTACCGAGAAAGTTTATCAGCAGACGGGCGCTGTGCAGCATTTCCCACAGACCAGCTAGCTGGTGATGGACTGTCATGGTGGTCGGTGGAGTCGGGCATCGGGGTGAATGCAGTGTGTGCAGTGGGCGGCATTCACACACATACTTTCTGAGCTGCTGTAGTACATATACACCTGTATGTCACCTGCTGAGTCCATTTTAAAGCTCAACCTGAATTCTTTAAAGTAGGTTCTTAAAGGGAAGAGAGAACTGGTCTGTTTCCACCTGTGGCTCATGATTAATCACCGTTTGTGACGAAGCCTGAAATCTCCCCGTTTTTACTGTATCAGCAGAACGAGCCGATGCTACAAATATTTACTGATTTTCTCTTGGGTCAACGTCAATGTCCAAGGGTCAGTAAATGCAGCATGTAATTCTTCTATATGTTGTTCTGCATCATCTCTACCATGTTCTAGATCATAATTCAGAATTTACACATCATCACCACACCAACCGTCT
>CM047990.1:2956702-2967528 GCA_026261665.1 Melanotaenia duboulayi | reverse complement strand
GACGACCCGGTACTAGAAGGTTGTCCTGACAACGGGGACGGCTGCTTAGTCTGACGGGTGGAAATGGGCCAAAACATCTGCATAGTTCAGCTGTGATTTCATTTCCAACGGTCGGATTCGATTCTGTAAATGTGAATTACTGTAAGATCTGTCAAAGAGGGATGGAGAGATTCACCAATCTGCATCGGTGGTCCCAGACAGACCCTTGAGCAACTGCACCAGTAGCTTCAGTGTGCACCGGATACAGCTGCCGGCTAAATGCACAATATCTTTCTTAGCATGGCCACATCAGCAAAACCCATAGTTATATCAATTTTTCTGCACCCATTTTTTTGAGGCACCTTGAACGCATCACATCTTTTGGCATTTGCTATCAAAACATATGAGAGCCGAGTGGCACAGCTGCAGTTAGGAAACAGCAAACATGGAGGAAGGCGAGACGAGATGAGGAGGGCATATTCAGGAGATCCGGACTGGCCTACAGGAGCAGCGGGACGAGTCTTGGTGGCCTGGGTCCTCAGTGGCATGACTGGCCTACTTGCCAGGAAAAAAAATCATGATACACTACATTGGTTGGGTGAGTTGGCCTGCCTGGCACTGTGTGGCGCCCAAAGACAATTTCTTCATTTGGCAAAAATAATGACAATAAAAAAAGCTTTTTTATATAATCAATAAAATCAAAGCACATGGAGGTGGAGCAGGTGGGAGGCAGAGGAACATGGAGGACCCAGGCCACCAGGAATTGTCCTGCTGCTCCTGTAGGCCATTCCGGGCCTCCTGAATATTTCCTCTGGATATCAGAGGAAAGGGGGAGCAGAGGATGACTTTTTCTTCTTTTTTTTTAAATGACATGTCAGGACAAGGCGGCAAATACCGGAAACGCTGTTTTCTAAGCCCCCACCAGCAGCAGCAGTCAGCCATGACAGCAGGTGAGTTCACTGTGATACAGGTGAGACGGCTGGTATGTTACGAGCTGCAAACTTTTATCTGAACATATCCTGATGGTCACTACCTTTTTACCTGTAACAAAGACTCTGGTAACACCTGCTGTAAGAACCCGAGCTTTGTGGCTTAAACTGTGTCATCAGTGTGTTTATCTGGTCGTAAATGGTGTGATGGCGGCATTTTAAATACTTGTTGGTTGGTTTCTTTCTACATAATATTAACATTTGTTCCATCGTATATTCATTTTCTACAACGCTTATTCCAGTTCAGGGCCGTAGGGGGCTGGAGCCTATCCCAGCACTTAGCAGGTGAGAGGCAGGTACACCTGGACAGGTCGCCAGTCCATCACAGAACATTGATTAAAAAAAGCCTAAATAAATTTAATGTATGAGTAGAAAACAGAAGTAATGAAAAAAACTTTTTTTCTTTATGATTTAGTGTTTATTAGGAATAAAATCATCCTCCTCCATATTTAACTGCATCTTTGTAAGATTTATTGTTTATTGGTAGTATCAAATACATCCATCCCAGGGAAAGAGAGGGCAAAGTAAATGTGCTGATGAATCGTTTTGAATCGCACCATGAACCGTAATGTACAAATACATTGTATGAAGTCAAATTGTTGTCAAATCATTAATGAATAGTATCGGCCGGGGGCGTCGCTGTATCGTTAATGTATCGCATGGCTGGCAGCGTATCGAGATGTGTATCTGTTTCTTATTATTGAGGATTGTTTTAGTAATTTATCTTGATCTGAGTGGTTAATGACATATTTCCTCATCACAGCAGAAAAACCAGCATCATGTGTTGATGTCTGCCCTTCTATCCTGTGATATGAAATGGACAATGAAAACAACCAACACTGTGTTGTTAAAAGGGCTTTCAACTCACCTAAACAAAGACAAAGAACTTTTTACAGAAAATATAAAGATAAAATGAACTCAGCTGTGTACAGGGTGTCCATCACTGCCCACCCAACAACAAAGTTTAAAGGGTATTGAAACAGAAACCTGGAGAGACTGGCTCCATCTTGACACCTGCAGGGAGCTGTGGCAGGGAAGGTTCAGTTACAGGTAAAATGCTAACCACAGGAACTAGCAGATCCTGCAACGACAGACCAAAGGGAGAAGATCAGCTTGTGTCGCTGGGTGATCTTTCAGCTTCGCTCGCTGCTCTAGGCTAAGTGTTTGTGCTGGGAAGCAGGAAAGCTTTCAGCTCTGATAACAGAGGGAGGAGTTCAGCAAGAAGGCAAAAAGCAAAAACTTCAACAAAGACCGCTCATGTGATGGCAACAATTTCAGCTTCTCTGCTATCAGGAGCTACTGTAGATGTGTATGTGCAGGTATAAAAACTACCCGGCCAAAGATCTGCAGCAGTGTTGGTGGCACCATGCAACGTTTCAGCTGCAGAGAAGAGGGAGGCTGTGCATGTAGGATGCTGCATCATTTCCACCCAACCTACCTGAGCCGGAGCACCTGTTGCTGCTGAGCCAAGGAAAGAGAAAGACATGTTTAAGGACAGTCTGTGATGATATTCTACAGATTAGAGGAAAAACCTGTCATGGCCTCAGTGTGACTGAGTGTGTCAGATATATTCAGAACAGGAAATTACTGGCATTCAGCCACAATCACAGTGAGTGGAAATTAAATTATAAATGACTTTCTTTCATATTTTACACAAGCATATTGCATTTACTCAAAACAAAAAACTGAATTAATGAAATAATACTAATAAAAGAAAAGAAATTCGGTCATAAAACTCAAATAATAATCCAGAGATGTGTAATTTAGTTTAATCCTGCAGAATGATCCTTTATCTATGTACTGTAAATCTATAAATCAGCTGTGAAGTCAGAAATGACCGCTAGACGAGTTTTTGATGGTTGTTTTCCAACATGGTGGGGTCATGGGGTTTCTGCAGTACCACAGGCTGAAGTCTCAGGACACGACTGAGATGAAATGAAAATACTTTATTCGTTTAAGAGGGAAATTTTTAAAAGGGTGGAGTGTCCTCTCTGGGTCAGGAATGAGGTCCTACCGCAAGTGAAGGAGTTTAAGTATCTGTGAGTCTAGATCAGGGCTGAGGGAAGGATGGAGCAGGAGATCTACAGGAGGATCAGTGCAGGGTCTGCAGTGATGTGGACTCTGCACTGGTCTGAAGAAAGAGGTGAGCTAAAAGGAGAACTGGTCAATCTACTGGTCAATCTACGTTCCTACCCTCACCTACAGAAGAATTATATGCTACAGACTGGATGGATGGATGCTGGCAGGAATGATGTCATGCATCTGTTTTGGATTGGACCTGAAGAAGCCTCTGGCTGAACACACTTTGTTTCTTGTTTCTTTAAGACTCTGGTTCTGGTTCTGGTTCTGTTGGACCAACAGATGCTACAGAGCAGATTAAACTCTCCACCACAAACTGATAAAAGATGCAACATCTTGATTCAGAAACTTAAGGAGCTCAGCTTCAACCAGAAGTAGAGTCTGCTCTGTTAATTCTTCTAGAGGAACTCAGTCACATGACCACCAGATGTGGCCCACAAGGCATCTGCTGTAATCTATGTACAGGCCAGATCCTCATATTTGGACCAAACCTGGTCCACACAACACTTGCCAGTGTCAAAACTGAGCCAAAAATAGTCCGTTTTCGGCCCAAACATCTTAGCTATCCAGGTTCTGTGTTACACTTCTAGTCCAATCCAGCTGAACTCCCAGGTATCTGCTGTTCTCCACAGAGCAAAAAAAAAAACTAGATGGTTGAACATTTGGTTGTATTTGTTGAGCATCAATCCAACCATGAATGTGTTTCAGTGGAGAGTTATGGAAGCAGCATTGTGAGCCGAGCTCGTAGGATTCAGTCATGATGAATGACCTGTTCTGTGTTTGTCGTAATGAAAATGTCAGAAGAACAGATGGACTCTTTTTTAACAGTTTTCTGACAACAATCAGCCTCCACAGCACAGAGGAATAAGATGCATGGCTTTGGCACTTTGACAGCACATGTGAGGAGGATCATTTTGTTGTTGCTGTGGCCTGTGTTCACCAGAGCTGCTAAGATTACCTGTAAATCCCTGCAGAACAGGTAATGCTGGCATCTCAGTGATGGACTGAACTAGATTCAGAGTGTGGCCTTTTTTTAGCTGTTTGTCCTCCAGCAGAGCAAGGCGAGATTAAACTGGACGGCTTCTCACTTTACTGAGATTTGTGCTCTTTGTGGAGTCCAGTGTCAATAGCAGACTGCACCTGCATGTGTGTAGACGGACATAATTACAACCGCTTAGTCCTCATTAGGTGTTAAAATTCAGTCCCTCCTTCCTTACATGAATAATATGAAACGTCACACTCTGTCATTACTTACTGAACAAAATAATATTATCCAACATCCAAGACAGCTGCCAGTCTTTCGCGGAGTGTACAACAAGAGCTCCATCTCAGAATCCAGACCTAAGACAGCAGGTTAGATACTAAAGTTCATGACAGTCCAGTTAGAAAAGGACTGAACCAGTATGACTTGTTGGGAAGGTTGCAGGAGAAAAAAAGAACATGGCAGCACAAGCCATCAACAAGCCACCAGACTTCTGGAAAAAGGTCCTGGACAGACAAGACCAAAGAGGACAATGTTTGGTCCTTAAACAAGTCATAGCAGCTGTCAGCATGGTGGTGGTGGTATGATGGACTGGACACATTGCAGTCATTGAGTGGACCATAAACTCCTCTGGATACTAAAGTATTCTAGAGTCAGAAGTGAGTCCGTCTGTCCAACAACTAAAGCTTTGCTGAAACTTTCTCACGCAGCAGGGCAATGACCCCAAACACAGCAGCAGGTCTACGCCAGGACCATGAGACATGGTCCAGTCAAAGTCCAGACCTCATCCTGACTCAGAGTTAAAGAAAGAAAACTCTCCTCTCTTCCTCCAACCCAGCCCAGCTTTCTGAGCCAGGCTCATTAAATTCAGGTGGTCTGAGCAGTAATTCCCGTCCTGTGAGGAAATTCCGGCTCTCCTATTTTTAGCTGAAGCTCTGCAGCCATTTGGACCCTGTCTGATTTGAGATCCTGCAAAGCTTCTCCAAGCATGTCCCTAATGATATCAGAAGCTCATCTTCCTTCCATCTGAGCTGTGTTAACCCTCCTCTCTAAAGATGAAATGAAATGAAATAATACTTTATTAATCCCTTTGGAGGTCCTCAGGGAAATTTGTGTTTCCAGTACAACCCGTCCAAGACTAGACAACAACAACATATAACACAAACAGGATCGAGCATACTGAAGCAGCAGCCGTTTCTACAGTGCTCCTTTTCATTAGATATAGAAGGAAAGATAACATTAGGGAATAAGATGCGGCTGGAAAGAGAAAAAGGCATCTCCACACTGGGCCTTAGGGCCCATTGTTGAGATACGAAAAAACACTCCTCGGTACATAAAGCACATAACTCAGACATTCACAACATCAGAAACACGTGGCGGGGGGTAGAGGGGTCACCCATCACAGCAGAGTTCAACTCGCCGCCCGGGAGTGGAGGGGGGGGACCAAGGCAGTGAGTCATCAGGGAGGTGCATCTGTAGTGGTGTATGTGAGTGTGGTGCATGTGTGTGTACAGTAAGTGAGCATGCGAACTTGTCCCAGTTCCCATCTCCAGTCTCTGCCCTGATGATAGTGGGTATCCATGGGAGCAGATCCAGGTAAAAGTTCACCACCGTGAGGAGGGTGGGGGACTGAGCATCCATCAACATAACCTTCCAGGAGAACTTTGTAACCAGCCATCCAAGGCCAGTACAGGGAGCCGAATTGATAACAGCATTTGTTTTGGTTTCGGGCCAGAGCTGTTTCGTTTGCCTTGAGTTTCTTAGTGGTCCCAATGGCGACTCCAAACATCCGAATTGTGGGTGAATTTCCATCCAGCTGAGCCAACAACTTCTCCAAGTTGGTGTCCACCTTACGTACAAGCACAGAAATCGCAACCAGCTTGACATCCTGTGCTAGAATAGCCTCCAGTTTGCGATTTAGCTCCTGCACCGCCAGAAATCCGGCAGCTTGCCAGTGACCGCCGACAGTGTCCGAATTTTGCGATATGCCAGGAAACTGCCCGCTCCAAACAGCAGAAACCCAGTTATCATGAATCCGAATGTATAGATGTCTTCATCATCCTCGACAGACTGGATCCACAGGCACATGATTTTCCACACTCCCCAGGAATCCATCACATATCCAGCCGAAAACGTTCCGCCAGGACAAGCAGGCTCCCCTACGCCTGTTTTCCGGTTCGAATAAATTCGGTCGATTGCATTTAGGGACCAGCTGATCAAATCCATAGTTCAAGATTTGAGTTTCGGAAAAGAAATGCAGAGAGAGGCTCAGAAATGACAGGACAAGTAGCATGGCAGAGTGGGAGAAGGGAGGAGAAGAAAAAGCGTCTGCCTTCGTCGAGTTCCGGAAGTAGTAGTAGATCCAGCTTCCTGATTACAACAGGAACCATAAATCAGAGTTTGTGCTACTTCGGAGTTTTCATTTGGAAAAGAGATTTCTGTTTAACCCACAGACGCCACATTTTTCACTGTGACACTGATAAATGATCCAATTCTTCAAAGAAAGGAGAGGAGTTGTAATATCTTTCACTGCTTCATTATCATCACATCTTCACTCACCAAAGAGAAGATTTTAATAAAATGTGAAAAAAAACTCATTCTCTTCATCAAACATGTAATTCTTCAGAATTCTGATTATCAATACAGAGTTTTAACAGGGACCTGGAGACCTTTCTCCAGGGGAAACTGATGACATGTGGATGTAAATTACTCCAGTCAAAGCCTCTGCATGAAAAGTGCTTTAGAAATAAACAATCTCTGGATATCAGTGCAAGAACTTCTAAGCAGCTACAGATGCTGCAAATGGAGACCTGTGGTTGCCCCATTTAAAAAATTTATTAGCTTGGGCAGCATAATATTTACATTTAACATGTATATTGCATATTGGCTGGTGCAGTATACATACTGAAGCAACTAAGCAGTGATAAATAGTTGTTGTGCATTAATGATCTGTGTGTGTCAACGGCAAATCAAATGGACTCTTATGGGCGGTGACGTTGCTCCTTCTCCATCATTTCCTGTGGAACTGTGGAACGGGGCTTGCGACGTGACACAAGAAAATAGAAAAATGATCAGTTTTTGTTGCTGTTACGTGGTACTACAACCAATCAGCGAGGGACTTAGTTTAGTAACCAGCGAGATCAGGCTAGACAGCGTAGTCTGCAAACAGGTCATTCTAGCTGTGTCTGACTTTCCCTGACTTTACCATACTCCACACAAAGATTATAGAGATGTAAATAAAAAGGCAGCTGTGTGACGCCAGGGTGAATTTGTCCGAATGTAGGTCCTGGATTTATCTGGATCAGCCTTGAGTTTCGCCATCAAATGCTGTTGCCTATTTTTTAAACTCGAATGAACCCAGAATTTTCTTTCTCTTTTGTATAGCAGAGTAACAGCAAGATTTCTGTCAATTCAAGCAAAATCTTCTAACTCTTCAACTGTCACACTTTGTCTGTCATGGACTGGTTTGAAAATGATAAAATTCCCTCCAATATCAAAACCAATCAAAATTCTTGGAGAAAAGCGATCTCAGAGCATGATGCATGGCACTGCCGCCATCGCTGCTGTTTGTCGCGTCCCATGTGTCAGGTTTCACAAGGGTGGCAATGAGTTTCACCTGTCGCTGTTGTTGGTCGCCTCCCGTGTGTCTTGCCAATAACTGTCATGGATGCTCCATGTAGATGCTAACAGCTCCATGTAGATGCTAAGGGCTCCATGTAGATGCTAACAGCTCCATGTAGATGCTAAGGGCTCCATGTAGATGCTAACAGCTCCATGTAGATGCTAAGGGCTCCGTGTAGATACTAATGGCTGCAGCAGTAGAGCACATGGAAGGAGCAGTGTGATGGTGGAAGGCAATGAGAGGAACGAGGCAAATGTGGATACAGAACTTGTAGCTAAACAGAACAGTGTGTCGACTATTTGGAACTACATGGTTAAAAGGAAGATGACACACTACAAACACAGGAACTCGCAGGACATGGCGAATACTTTATCCAATCACCAAGGGACACACATTTAATCCCTGCTGCCTACAGGACAACCACAAGGAGCTATAGACGAATCCAGCCAACATTTTGTGTGATTATTACAAGTCCTAATTACCATGTATCAGCAGACCTGGACAGACAACTTAAGAAAGGGGTCAACAATTACTGATAAGAGGGCATCTTATACAGAGATAAGATGCCCTCTTATAAGATCAGTCCTGCTCGCTGAGCTCAAGACGTCCTTCCAAAAACTTAACAAATTAGATGGAGTCCAAACAGTCAACGCTAGCCACCACAACAGACTGTTGTCACTAGAAGAAAATGCTGTTCACCAGCAGCTGGAGGAGGTAGATACTTTATGCACTCAGCTTCAAACTGATAACAGGAAGCTAAAAGCTCAGCTAACTGGCCTGGAGGGGAGGTGCAGACTCTGCAATGTTTAGCTGATTGGGCCCCTCGAGGGATTTGAAGGGTCCACAATCTATGCAGTTCTTTTCTAAACTTCTGCAAGAGGCCATGAGGACACCTGAACTGGACCGGGCTCACTGCAGGGTGATGCTCAAAGTAAAGCCCGGGTAAAAACCACAACTTGTTACCTCTGCTTCCTCCGCTTCCAGAGAAGGAAACAGCTAGTCCGGGGGGGCTTGGAGGAGAGATACGCCTCTTAACCAGGGTCATTCATTCAGAGTTTATGAAGACTACTGGAGTTCCTCGACCAGAGGAAGGAATATAAGAAACTGATTCCTTTACAAGATGGGATTGAAGCCATCTCTCTTGTACCCACCAGATGTCCCATCACCCAGCAGGATGACTCCTGTGTCAGTGACTATAGCAGGGCAGTTCATCCCAGCATGTGGGAAACCCTCCTGACTGTTTACTGGATCAGTTCTGGGGTTAAATAATCAGACCTGAAGATGATCTGTGTTTGCTATGTAAAATTATAGCTGCATTAAATGTAAGTGGTAATCACAATCATTATTAGTATTCTCCTTTTTTATTCAACTTTTTCTTTTATTGAAATTTTCTTCTCTACCTAACATTTTTATTTATTACGTAATAGGTATGTATGTAAGGGAGCGTCCAGTCAGAACTCTCAGTTTCAGCAGTAATCGATTAAATGAAATTAAACTAAACCAAGTGAATGCTACTGACCTGGTAAGATCTCCTCTTGTTTCCCAAAAGCCTCCACTGGTCTCTCTGGTGTTGGCAGGGGTTGTGGTGGTAACAAGTCAACGGGCTCCTGGTGAACAGGCTTATTTACTGGAGGATTTGGTAGAACAGTGTAGCCCATTCCACCAGGGCAGATTTCTTTGAACTTGGCTACAGAAGAAGAAAACACAGGCAAATATCAGTCAACATCCCACACTTTCACGACATGATGAGGTCAAAGAAAGGACTCATGAAAACTAAATCACTTAGTTTAAAACTCTTCAGTCAGATCTGAAAACTTGCTCCAGTATGCAGATGAAGCCACAACATTCTTCCTACAATGTGTTGCATCTTTTGCACTTTCTTACCCAGCAGTCCCCAGCTGTGGAGATTAAGAGTAAGATTCCCAATCTCATCCCCATCTCTCTGCATGGAAATTTCCTCCAGTGATCACAACCTTGTTGTCCCAGTGAGGCAAACGCTGTCCCACCATCACAATGCCTCCACCAGAAGATGTTACCCTGTCGCTGCAGTAACTAGTTCAGCGTTCTCCACTTCTTNCAGAAGATGTTACCCTGTCGCTGCAGTAAATAGTTCAGCGTTCTCCACTTCTTCTCCTCGCTTTGACCCTACCATACAACTGCTATAAACTCATTACTGAACATAATGTTCCTACACATGTCCAGGTTCCAGTACACCAGAAGCTCAGAGCAAGAGTCAACAGCAGGATCAGCTGTTTGGAAAGAAGATCTGGCAAATTTTTCATGGTTACATCCCGCATTCTCAACTCTGCTGCTCATTCCACAGACGCATTTTCCTTACAAATTTAAAAGGAACAAAATAAACAGACTTTCTAAAAGTATAAGATTTACCTAGACAACAAAGAAATAATCTATCAGAAACTTATTTCCTTGTTTTTTATGCAAAGTATGTAAAAGCTGAAAATGAATAAACATGTTTCTGGAGATAAATACATTACCTTTCTTTCTTGGCTGTCTGTGGCATATCCACATTTCAACACTTTGGTCACATCCAGGTTTTGTTTAAGCTCTAAAAATACCTGGTAAGCCTTAAAACTGATGAAAACTAATTCACACATTTCCCTCTATTTAGTGAAAACTTTCTGCAAATGATGCTGACATGGCAACATCATGTTTAGCAACAACTTATTCGGTCACTGATATTTCTTGTTTATTAAATCCAAGCCTCGTCAAAAAACCTTAACTCATATCATCAGAAACAGGGGATTTAAATGTGCTTGATAACACTTTAACACAACCCGCAGGAAAGAGACTCCATGCCTTAGCAAACAAATTGATATGCAAAGTGACAAAAAAAGAAGACAAACAAAAGCTGCTGCAAAAGTTCTTGCTACTGTTCTCTAAAAGCAACTTCAACAGTAACTGCTTAACAAAGCTGTGAACGTCATGCAGACACAAAGTGTCAGGACTAATGTGAAAGGTGAAAGTGCACTGCTCTGGACAAATGTTCTCAGGACAGGATTGATAGCCTTCTCTGAACAATGCCCTGTATTAATACACTAAATCTACATAACAAATAATAATTTAAATCTATGCAAATAAATGTGCATACATCTAAATTTCAATGTCTTTAATGTTGAGATGAGCCTCAGATAAAAGACTCTGAGGTTTTGTAACT
>CM047990.1:2841247-2851811 GCA_026261665.1 Melanotaenia duboulayi | reverse complement strand
GTCAGAGAAATAGGACTTTATTGCACTCCTCTGTTGTACATTATAAGAGTGAAGTTTCTCTTCATACATGTCATAATGAACCTGTAGATTTGTTTTTCTCCGTGTTCAGCTTTCCGACACAGTTTCTGAAAATGCACAATTGTTTTTGAAGAACGGATAGAAGCATGGGTGATAAATATGTCTGGAACTTACTGTTGCTGGATGTGCTGTTGGATGTAATGAGGCCGCATAAACTGGGGTGCCGCCTTGACCGTCACTTTCATCTGGGCCATGCTGCTGGGTGAATACGGGGCAG
The DNA here is from genome assembly GCA_026261665.1 of Melanotaenia duboulayi. Lineage (NCBI taxonomy): Eukaryota > Metazoa > Chordata > Actinopteri > Atheriniformes > Melanotaeniidae > Melanotaenia > Melanotaenia duboulayi. The sequence continues at coordinate 2,851,516 of CM047990.1, read as the reverse complement.
AGGGATAGCCAATCGGCTGAACGTGTTGCGGTATGGGCTGCTGGGGTACAACACCGGTTGTACCGGTGTGCCCGTTTACATGGCCTGTGGTGTGACCATTAGTGTGTCCATTCCCTGGCAGAGCTGGATGTGAGTGTGTGGTTTTCTGTTCACATGCCGTCCCCTTGAAGTCCGGTTTGCAGACACAGAGCCGAGGCTTCAGGCACATTCCTCCATTCTGGCACTGGGGGATGCAGTTGGCTGCAACACAAAACCCAGAAGGGCAGAGACACAAATAAGAAGAAAACAAAGACATATGAAGAATGACAATAAGCAAGAGGTCATCCACACAAAAAAGGGAAAATAAAAGGGCAAATCACAGCAAGTGTATAGTCAAAAGGACTAAACTCTGATGCACACAGTACATTTATTCCTTCAGGTACTCCAAAGTGTTAACATTTAAAGGTAAAAGCATAAGAAAAGAGTCAACTTTTTAAAGGAATCTGAAACTGGAGCCATTTAAATAAACTGTTCAGTATTTGACTGCTTTATTTCAGATGGTATGACATGAAGCAGACAGCTCTGGCAGGCGTGTTACGTGTGTCCTGCTTCGAGGCTTCCAGTCAGTCCTCACTACTGATGCAGAAGTTCTTCAGGTTATTCCTTGTTGCCAGAATTTAAACACCTCACATGACTGCAAGCAGCCAGGCTTTGTTAAAGGCATCGCATTTGAGAAGTTAGAGAAATCTTCATCAGTTTAGTTCCTGGTATCTGGAACTATCTGCTGCTTCAGACCGGCTTCTGGACCGGTATCTGGTATCTGGAACTATCCGGTATTGTACATGTTCAATAATCACTGACAGATGATCAACAGAGTATTTATTGTTTATTGTTTAGTGTTTATTGGGATGAAAGTATGTTAAAAACATAATGGGTGGGAAAATTACTGTCAGAAGGAAAAGTAAAACCAGGTTTTAGGAGTCTATGTCGTTGGTTTTTGTTTGTTTGTTTGTTCCTGTTTAATATGATAGATATTTATACTATAATCCTCTGGTTTAAAACGTGGCCCTGTGTAAAGTAGTAAAGCCTAATCTGTTGTACATCGATGAATCCATAAATAGGTCCATTTTTTTCATGATGTAGTTACATAAAAATGTCACAGAATGTAGATTTTACAGTATTTTGAAACCGCTTTTCATTTTAAAACACCATACTACAAAAATTAACATGACCTCTTACTAAAAGGTTTTTAATGAATGCATTAAACCTTTGACAACCAACAGTAATAAATGTTTTTTTTTTAACTGTAGTACTGAAAAGGTTCCATGTTCTTTCAGATGCTGTCAGATTGTGTCTGATGTGGGACTAAAGGCTCGCACATATAATTGACAACATAGGCTGTATAACAATATTATGAATGACCAGCACCTGAAATAAAAACTAACAACAAAGAGAAGCAGATGTTCATTCTTACTATGAAAAGTAATTCCTGGTGATCATGTTAAGACTGTTAAGGTTTCAGCCCCAAACAGCCCCAGAAGGTCCAGGAGTCTCTGTTCAGTCCTACTGAAAACTGATAACTATGTATGTATGTTAGTGGGTTCATTCACTCCAGGACGGTCCGCCATACTTGGTCCAATAGGGGACTCTGCTCAGTTGGGGGATACAATATCATGCCGGACCGAGTTTGTGCTCATGCAGGTTTTTACTTGAACAAATTGGAGATTTTAAACATTATTTCCCCATCACCGCAGAGCAGTGCTGCAACAAGCCGAAACAACTAACAAGAAAAGGAATTCTTTCATCTATTTGTCAATGCGGGACAACTTCTGATATTCCACATAACAGCAAAATATGGAGCTGCATCAGATCCTAGCGGCCTGGAGTTTATCATGATTATAGGAACTTTCACAGAGTCTGACCACCAGACATTCCTCCCACCCAGAGCCGCCCATCGTCCCACACGCCGTATGTTGTTTACGTTTGCCGACAATATCGTTGCTCTGAACCCACAATGCACTTTGTTTGTAATCCGCTTCCTGTATTTAGTCTTTTTCAAACAGACGGAGACCTGCGTTTGTAACTATAAGGGGACTAATGATGGAAATAAGCTTTGCTAAAATCCTGCATATTTACATTATAAATGCATATTAATACACACTGTCCCTTTTAAAAAATAAACTCCAATGTAGGAACAAGTGTTCCCGATCCTCTGCTAACCGGATCCTTAAGCCCTACTCAGATTCATTAGTCATTGTGCAGAACTTGATTGGTTGTTAGATCCATTTAATTTGATGCAGGCGTGTTGAAGCATGGATATATGGAAAACCTGCTGGATTGCGGTTCGAACTGAGTAGTCCTGTCTTAGACCATTTTCTTATGATACCTTCATTCATCTTAAATTGACTCAGACCCAAATAATGGGACTTTTTTAACTGTCTGCCAGAGCTCACCAACAATTTTCAGAGCAGGATTTTTATACAAGTAATTTTTTATGTTATTCTGATTTCTGAAATGTAATCTGCAGGTTCACGTCCAGCACAAACTCAGCCCCACGAACAGGTACGATGAGGACGTTTCAAAGTTGTCTGAGGACAACTGAATGAAAGAGGATGGAGAGATAAGATGGGGTGAGCCGACTCATTATGGATTGCTGACATGGTTTTTTGCTAAGATTCTCAGAATGCAGCAGAGGTTTCTGGTTTGCTTTTGGGTCACATCAGTTGTAGATAGTCGGCAATTATCTCTGGATACAATAGCTGTTTTTAATATATACATTTAAAAAGTGTATAGCTGTCAGTCACTATGAAGACTCATATCTAACAAATGTTTTTTGTTTTAGCTCCGATCTGTTGCTCGCTCCATCTACCAGATGGGGAGGACGGATACGGGGCGCCTGCATGTCTGATGAGCGATGAGGAGACGGACGGTGAAGACAAGGAAGCATGGGAAGTGTTTCCACCTGAATGGAGGGTGAAAAAACTTTTTAGGTGTCAGCACCAACTTGTGAAAAGATGTCCTGTAGGATGGTGCATCGCAGAGGGCCAAGTGGCGTAGCCAGCAAGACGCAGCCTCCGAGAGGCATCACATGCATTTATTTGAAATTAAACTTTAGATTGTGTGCTTTAATTAAAAAATAAATAAATAAATAAAAATTATTGGTCTGTTTTTCATGGCTGATATATTTTCATTCATCAGTGCTGTTATTTAGATTTGAAACACACCTGATTTATTAAACTACGTTATAAACTGTATTTTACACAGTTTAATCTGACAAGAAGGGATTTCATAAATGTTTATATAAACAGTAATGTGTAGTTTGGTCTAGTTGGTGTTATGATGATGATACAGAAAGCAAAATTAAAGGCACATTTTAATTCTGATTGTGATGTTGGAAACTGGCCTGATAAGATCTTAGAAGAACTAGGTTAGTACTTTTACATGCCAAACTATATAATTCATGAAGAGAACCAGTAAATCAGACATCTGGTTCTATTGCATAAATGAAAAATCCACAAATATCCGTCACGGATGGGCGATGTATTTCTCATCATCTGTGAAGATGTCGGAAGTTGGATCGGTGGGGGATCAAATAAACCTGCATCTGCTGGGTACCTCGCGGATGTGTATCCGGATTTTTGGATTTTTCTGGATTCATTAGGGTCCAGTGTCGTGCCGTGAAAAGCACCCCACTCACGCAAAGCGCAGAAGCCTCTCGGTATGCCAACGTGCCAGCTGTTAATATTAAATAACCCACCTTACGTCTTAATGGACATGTTGCAAGCTTTAGTAACTCAACAGCTACAATCCCCTTCATTTCCAATAAAGATGTAAATTACATTTTTCCAGGCTGATGAGTGGCTGTTGGGGATAGTTAAAAACTGACTGTCAAACATTTTATCACCAAGGCTTTACAGTGGTAGAACCACATGACTACACTAGCTTACAGGTTTTTAAAATGATGCAATATGCTGAACACCACAAACACCCCATCAGACTTTATTTATTTTACATATAATTGAGGTAGATAATTTGCATCCCTGCATTTTTATTAAACAAATATTAAAATGCATTTATTTACTCTTATTAGACAAAATCACAGTTTAAAGTATTACATTTAAATAAACATTAACCTATTACTCGTTTAGATAGGCCAACATCAGATTAAGTCATAGGAACAATTAACATCCATTAAGGCCAATATCGGGACGTTAACTGCACTGCAATGGATCGCTTACTTTACCAAAGCCTTTCGCCAAAAAACAATACCCTGCTGGAATTTCAAAAAAAGAGAAAAATGAAGTTCGACGAAAGGCGTCGAAGTTTGTAAATGAAGGTGAGATAATAATTTGCTTTAAGCCCAAAAACCTGAAGCATGCATTCATGTAAAGGCAACTTTTTAAATTTATTGCTCATCAATGTAGCAAATGAAGAAAATTATACAACTACTTAAGCAAACGTTTCGTTGTCTTGCTTTGATTATCTTTTAGGAGAAGCTCTGTGTTATGTAAAAGCTTCAGTAAGGAAACAAAGTCGTCAAAGGAGGAGGCGAACGCTCTTTTTAGGGACTTTCAAGATAGTCCCACAGGTGCTCACAAAAGAAGACCAGAGATGCCATTTCCAAACGATTTTACTGGCCTGGCAGGTCTTCTGAGATTGATACCTGGGTAAGGATAGCTACTGAAAGATGGGTTTTTGATTAGGTTTGAGCTAATTTGACCACCTAAATTTAAAAAAAACAAAGGTGAAATCTCTATAGAAAAGTGGAATGCAACATACAAAACATGTCACCAGACACGCTACTGACTTTTTTATTCATGTTCTGAACAGAATGTGCAGCGTGACAAGCAGGAGGTGAAGTACACCCCAATAAACTTAAACTAAGTTCATACTAAAAGTATGTTTAGAAGTTCACAAATTGCTGCTTTTATACAAAATGCAATCAATACAACATGTTCCTATTTACATTATCCTTGGACACATAAAGCTATTTGGTATGAAGTGTGTTACAGTGTGTGTGCTGGTCGCCTGTCACTAAACACGTAGAAACGGTGATGGATGCTTTGGCAGTGGTTGTCTGACAGCCGCTTATAAGGCCTCACAGCATGTCTGGAGTGTAGGAGAAACCTGGGAACCAATATGAAAAAACGCAGGGAACACATATGAACTTATAAGATTTATTAGTCAACATTCAAATGACTTTCTTTTATAATAAAAAAGAAGTTATTTTACTTTCAATGCAGTATGTCGTGTATATGAATTAATTATATAATATAAAATAATATAAACAGACATGGCAGTGTAGGATAGTAGAGCTTTTGATCTTTTTTGCTCCAGAAAATCTAATTTAATTCACATAAAGTTTATTTTACTGAAATAGTCCTTGAGGAAAAATCATACACTTGTGGTATAAATAATTGCTACAGTTCTTTTTTTTTTTGTTACAAATGCAAACAAAATGCATTTCAGTTGTCAGATTAAATATTTTGTGTTGTTTAAATTTTGCAGACGGTGGTGCAGTTGAAGCAAGAATAGGTTGAGATGTGGATTTGTTGTCCAGGACTACACCACATGTTATAATTACGATCTGTTAACACATGTAATCGACAACCATACCATTATAGTCTTTTTATAAAATTCAACACATAAAAAAAAAAAAGAGGCACAACAACCGCATTGTTTAAATAAGTTTAATCATATTACTGAAACCAGATAGTAAGAAGATATTTAAAAAAAAAAAGAAGAAATTCAACATGTCCTCAGGTTCAGCAGCAATAGTGCAACGCTATTCTAGAATAAAACTAATTTTAGATCATTATTAGTACTGTATACTTTTTGTAATATAATTTAATCAACTTTAAATTGTTCACCATTCTTGAACAATACAAGGAAATGAAACTTATTAAACGTTTTCAGAACAACACCTTTCAGAAACTCAGAAAAGGTTTTACAGTATAGCTCGTACATCATGCATCCCTCATTAATTCCTCCATAAGAACTTACAAAAGACTGTCTTCGGTGTTTTTTCTCACCATGGAAATGGTTTTCTCAGGGAAACAGTAATTAACTCAACCTGTATTACTTTCTCTGAAAATCATAATTTAAATAAACTAAAAGTCAACAATGAAATGTGCATTTTTGTGTTTTTTTTAGGTATCACACCCTTTGAGCTGGTAGGGATAGACCTTATCGGGAAACTGAAAACCACCAAAAATGGATGTCAGTACGTTGGCGTCCTGGTGGATTACATGATAAAGTGGCCCAAACATGCTCTTCACAACAAGACTGCAGCTGAAGTTACCGACTGCATTATCAACTTTTTCCACCAGTTTGAAGCTCCGAAGAGGATCCTTACCCATCAAGGCTCAGAGTGTGTGAATGAGGTAAATTTGAAGAGTGTTCCAGTATCATTAGTCAGAACGTGGTTTGATCACAAATACCTTTCCACTAATTCATACCCTCAGTGAAAGTTATTGTATATCTCGTGGTTTATGTGTTTTTAGTGTGTTGTTTTTTACACTTTTTTTAAATAAGTTATTGCTGCCTTTTAATGTTTTTCACAATTTCTGTTGGGATTTTACTTGTTAGTCTTGGTCTTGCTTTCGCCTCTTCCTCTTATTTGAAGCTCAAATCCCTTTTTGTTGATGTATGTTTTGGTACTTTTCTCCTCATTGTATGTACAGCCCTGCTTTCCCTTGTTCCTTTCTTCATTATCTGATCTTCTTTGCAGTTGTCTTGTGTGTCTTTCTCCGCAAAAACTGCAAGTGTATTCTGTTTTTTTTTGTTTTTTGTTTTTTTTTTAGATATTTAGTTTATTTGGGGATTTTAGTACTTCTGACCTCCTGGCTGCTGAAGAGCTTATTTTGTTACACTAGCCTGCTTGGAGACACTTGCCTACATTTGTATCTGTCTTCCATCTACATAAATGGCTGTATAATTTGTCCTTTAGATAAACAAAACTGTGCGCGCCAGCCTGCAAATAAAAAGTCTTTGTTCACCATACCATCCTCAAACAGCTGGGCTGGTAGACAGGATGAACAAAGGTACAAAGGTAAAGCAAATTACATGATTACTACTAACTATGTCCCAGCAGTAAATGCAAGTTTAACTAGAGATTTTCAGAAGAATTATGTTTCTTGTTTTTAGAGCCCTTTGCAAACTGGTGGAACAGAAGCCAGAAAACTGGGATGAGTACTTAGATCCAGTTATGTTTGGTGTGTGTACAAAAAGCAGATAACCACCAAGTTCTCCACCGCCACACACGCCTCTACCTCCACCACAGCCTCCATCGCCACAAAGCCTCAACCTCCACCACAGCCTCCATCGCCACAAACGCCTCTACCTCCACCACAGCCTTCCCCGCCTCAACGGCCTCAACCTCCACCCCAGCCTCTACCGTCACAAACGCCTCTACCTCCACCACAGCCTCCCCTGCAGCAACAGCCACAACCTCCACCACAGCCTCGACCGCTACAAAAGCCTCAACCTCTGCCACAGCCTTCCCCGCCTCAACCTACACCACAGCCTCCACCACCACAAATGCCTCTACCTCCACCACAGCCTCCCCTGCAGCAAYRGCCACAACCTCCACCACAGCCTCGACCGCTACAAAAGCCTCAACCTCTGCCACAGCCTTCCCCGCCTCGAGATTTTCAAAAATATCGAGACTTTATCAGATGCAATATAGAAGTAGGGAATATCGTTTATATCGAGATATAAATCGTTTATCGTGATTCAGGTAAAAAATTTCGAGATATAAGTTTTGGTTCATATCACCCATCCCTACTGAGAAGCACAGCGTGAACGTTAAGTTAGTCCAGAAGATAGGGCTGCTCGATTATGGGAAAAATGATAACCATGATTATTTTGATTGAAATTGAGATAAAATAGAAAAAAATGGAAAAAATAGTCTGGAGACATTTTGTGTTCACATTGAAATACGCCTCAATAAAATGTAGCGCAACATTTCTATACGGCTCTGGTGCGACTTTACCACAGGTCTGTAGCGGTGGCGAAACATCGGACTGTCACCACGTCTTTCACACCACCCTCACTACACTCATCATACATCTCATAATAAAGAGACAGTCCACTAACATGGTGGTGAGATGGCAGTGATGCCGTTTGTCCAAAGCGTTGATGAGTTTCTTAAATCCGGATTGTTCACTGTGTTAATTGAGAAAAAAGTTCTGTTTGTTTATAACGTTTGTCTCTCTGTGACTCTGGAAGCTTGGGCATTATGTAGTTGCGACTCACAAAAATTGAAAATTTTTCTATTTTTTTGTGTTGAGTCGTAAGCCCCCGTGTGCGCGTCTGCGTGCACGAACGCAATATTTTACATGCACGACTGTCGCCTGGCTGGAGGAGGGCAGCGATTTTCACTTCCTCGCGCAAGTTTATATAGAAAATGATGGAGAAGGAGCGACGCTGCCTCCCGTGAGTCCAGGTGTCTGCAACTCGTTCTGAATATAACTAAAGCAGTCGGGCTGTGGGAGGAGTCTGCAGCAAAGCGCTGCAGAAGAATATTATTTTCAGGTGATACACCTGAAATCATGACTGAATCTACACAGATTATACTGCATTCCTAAACTAATCCTAATCTAGTTGTCGTAATAAGCGTGCGGGCAGGCAACGCCCCGAGCATCAAAGATAGATCTGGACTGGCTCTCAGTCTCAATCATAAACAGGCTGAAATTAACTGGTTCTGTTGTCAAATGCCTGTTTACTGAACCCAGTTATGACATTTTGAGCTTTTGCACATCTGTGTGTGTCCAGGCGTGCAGGACAAGCCTGTAATTACACATAGCCCCCCACCAGCAGATTATAGGGGCATCCATTTTTCCACTACAAAGCCTCCTTCCCAGACTTCATGGCAGAAGTTAATGTACTGCACGTGCACATACATGCACAGATGTGCTTTGTTAGAAAAATACAGAGGAAGTTGACAAAAGATAACGCACACATCTGAACAATCCTCTGACTGCATTCATGACCTGATGTAAACACTGTGTAATCTCAGTAAAAATCTCAACATTAAACCCATTAAACCACCAGGAGTCTTCCTCTGAAGAGCAGGAACACACACACACCGAAAGAAAAGATATGTGTGTGTGTGTGTCCTAATATCTCCCTGAGTCGCTGAGGGTGTGCCATCTCCTCAGCGAGCTTGTTAAGTCTAATTTGAGGTTTTGTTGGGAAAGTGAATAATGAAATGAAAACTAAATATGTGATGAAACAAACTCCCTCTGCAGTGAGTCACTCACATTTCTCTCATGTGACGCATCCGAATCGTTTTTCAACAGAACATGTGAGAGTTATCAGCTCCACGCTGACCTGATTAATCCCACAAAATGAACATGTGGCCACACGTTTAACTGGTGCTGGTGCTGTGAAACATGGCGCTGGAGAACATAAAGACCACATTAATAACCCATTGTCGTCCATGACTCTGAAATCAGCAGCAAACAGATGAACTTATTTACACGTAAAAAACAGGTTTATTTTAGATTTGGGAAACCTCTAAGAACCGAAACACCAGTAGCCGGTTGTTGAAAAAATTAAATCCATCCACCTTCATCCTCCACATCCACCTTCATCCACTTTTATCCACCCTCATGTACCACGTAGGGCTCTAACGATTAGTCAACGTTGTCAACAATAGTTGACAATAAAGATAGTTAACAACGAATTTACCTGTCGACTATTGTCGGCAAAAGAAAAAAACAAAAACCCTACGGAGTGAGGCATCGTCTTCTTCTCTATCTCTGCTGAGAGTTGCACATCCGCAATAAAGTCCGCCGGGGGAAAAAAATGGCAGCGGACCAGAGAACAGAACGGGGCAGACGTGAAAAGTCTAAAAAAAACTTCACGTTAAACTTACAAAATAAATTACATACCTGTGATATTTGTAAAGCGGACCTTGTGTACCACGGAAGTACGTCTGCAATGCTCGAACATTTAAAGAGGAGGAACGTCGGACTTACAGAACAACCTCATACAAGATTTCAAAGCTGAAAGTGAAATAAGATCCATTTATAATAATCATGACATACAAAATCCGACTTCTCGTTTTAATAGTCGGTGGATAATAGTGACTAATCGACCATCTGAATAATCATTAGTTGCAGCCCTAGTACCACATCCACCTTCATTCTCCACATCCACCTTCATTCTCAACATCCATCTTCATTCTCAACATCCATCTTCATTCTCAACATACACCTTCATGCTCCACACCCACCACATCCACCTTCATAAACCTCGTCCACCCTCAGCCTTAACATCCACCTT
>CM047990.1:2644539-2655892 GCA_026261665.1 Melanotaenia duboulayi | reverse complement strand
AGCAGTCTGAGTGGGACACTATGGTACCCTAAGTGGGACACTACGGTACCCTAAGTGGGATGCTATGGTACCCTAAGTGGGATGCTATGGTAGTTTGAGTAGGACGCTATGGCGGTAGCCTGAGTGTCCCCTCCAATAAGCTTGTACAAGGTTGCAGAGAAAGGAAGAAATATATCAGTTTCACCACCTGCAGGATAACCAGCAGCTTTTAATGCTACAGTAAAGATAATTCCACAATAGTTTGGATAAATGACTAATATTTGTATTTATTTCTATTTCTACACAGTACAGCAACTGGCCTAAATGTCACTAAAAACCAATTTTCACTGTAAAATGTTTTCCAAGCATTAAAGGTGTCAAGTTTAAGAAAAGGCGGTGAGGTGGTCCTATATCACTGTGAGACACAAGCAAGACGACATGAAATACCTGTTAGAGCTGTTTCAACAACCTCCATTTTAAAAGAACGAACGTGGGGGGGAAAAAGATGCATTGCTCCAAAGAAAATCTGGAGCTGCTTTTTATGAAGGGTCAAAGAAAGTTTGCATTCAACAAATCAGAGCCATGCAGTGTATAATACACTGATAACAACCCCACCATGTTATGTGTACACCCACCCATATCATGGAAAGCCTTCAGAGCCTCGCTAGTGTCCAACACCCGGAGGATGAACCACAGAAGAGGCTCAGACAGCTGACAAGTGGAGAGAGACCCCTACAACACAGAGAGTCAGTAAATAAATCAATAAATGAATTTCAGTAATTATCTTATCAAAGTCCAAATAACAGCAGGTGGATGCTCACCTGTCTGCCCATGTATCCACAGGCCATGTATGTGAGGATGGGCTGCAGCATGACCTGGACAGAGGTGGCCCTCTTACTCAGAGTAGTGAGGATGGTAAAGAGGCCGTCACCCACAGAGATGGCATCCAGGCCACCGTGAAAGTTCTCATGTTTGGTGAGGTGGAGGCCGCTGGCTCCTGGAGAACACAAACAGGTGACATGCATCATGTCGGCTTGCAGATGCATCCATTTATACGATACAGATATTTTCTTTTTCCATATAACTTCAGTCTTACCGATGATCATAGCCATAGCGCTGCTGTTGCACTGGCCCAGGGCTGACAGGATCTGGCTCATAATCTGCTGATTAGCCAGAACCAGGTCGGCCACGCCTGCAGGAGGACCCTGAGTGGTTGAGGATCCGCCGGCCACGCTTTCTTTGCTGCCACAGACCTTTTCTTCATCTGACACGCTGCTGTCCGCCGCCCCGCTGCCGACTGGCGGCATCCGCCCGCTGAACTCCCGGTCCCCGGACAGAGGCAGCTGCACCAGCACGTTGACCAGCTTCAGGAGGTTGAACATCAGCTGATCACGTGACGTTTCCCCACACACCGCCTTGGCGTCTCCTGGCCGGATGATGTTGGCAAAGAGACCCCCGAAACAAGCCCGGGCACCCACCGAGCTGTCCGAGCCGCTGCGGGAGACCACTTTATCTGAGCAGGTGATGTAGTGGTGAACCAGGAAGGTGATGGACTCAATTACGGAGGAGATGGTGGCCACTGACACCACCTCAAAGTTCTGCTCTAGAGTGAACTCCAGCAGCTTCACCTGGGCGTCCAGTGGGCCCTGGCCTGACTGAAACGGACCCCTGAACAGTCAAGATCAGGATTAGTTCCACACCCTGATCCTGACATCAGAACATCTGGATATACCTGCGAATTCAAACTCACCTCTCTGTGGACAGGATGTGCATGAGTTTGAGCAAGAACTCGCTGAACATCTGCGGGCAGGTGGAGGACAGGTGGACCTGCAGGCGGCTCAGAAACTCATGCATGGCCTGGGTGGCTGTGGGTCCCACCTGAGAGCTGTGCTGGCTCGTCCCGTTAGTGCTGCTGCCAGACAGGAACCGCACCAGAACGTGGACCAGGGTGGGGTCGGACACCATCTGCTGTGCTGTGCTTTCCTGAGAGCTCATCCCGTTGTTGGATGCTGGAGGTTCAAAAACAGGTTTCACATGAATCGTCCAACTCCAAGAAACTAGACGTCTCACATCAGGTACAGAGTGAGATCAGGTTCTGGGTTTGTATGAAACCACACTGAGGAGAGGTACTGACCGCAGGCCGGCATGTTGGTCATGAGTGTGAGGGAGTGCAGCACCAGACACCATGTTCTCAGAGAAGTGTTGGGGTACCACGCCAGCACCGTGAGGAAACTGCTGATGGATGCTACGCACACAGATGGAGGTAGGAGTCAGTACACCGGAAGCAACAATGTCAGACGTCAGAATCAGCATCCGTACCTTGATTGAGTGGGATGGTGGGAACTCTGCTGGCATTGAACATGAAAATGTCTGAGCCGCTCTCTTCGCTGCCGCTCGAACACGTGTTGAGACTGAGGGTCAACCAGAGCTGCAGCAGGGACTCCAGCTGAGGACAAGGAAAAGCTTCATTTTACTCTCTGTTGGGTTCTCGTCCTCACTTCATTTCTATTAGCAGATGTACTAGAAAGATATTCAGTGACCGTATCCGGAGGACGGCCCACAACTATTATAAACTATTTTTTTCTTTTATGTTTCAGCACCTGGGGAGCAGTTGTGGGGGGTTAAGGGCCTTGCTCAAGGGCCCACAGTGGTTCACCTCTGCTCGCACTGTGGGGACTGGAACCTGGGTTCTCCAGACCAAAGCCCACCACAGGCTACCACTCCCACTATATTATTATTATAAGGATCGTGGTAAGAGGTGAAGCTTAAGGCACAAAAGAAACACCACCAATATTTCTCTCAGATTTTCTGTCAGCACCTCTCAGCTGTGTAAATAACGGGATTAATAAATATGGTAAATATTATTTCATAAAGCAGAGGACGATAAAGACAAAGACGGTGATTTCGGTCATGATATTAGAAAGTGAAATCTGAGAGAATGTGAGCTTGCAGTGGTTGAAGGTTGTTACCTGAACGTGGTGGACCTGCAGCATGGAGAAGAGCTTGTTGAAGCAGGCGCTCAGAATGGGAATGGATGAGGGCTGGACGATGAGGCTGCTGCCTGGAGGAGAGCCTCCACCGTGGAGAGCTCGAAGCAGGGAGTCGTCAGTCCCACCAGAGGGCTGACTCACTGGAAGATAGACAGGAAGCAAAACAATTAAAACTGGGGAAAAAAGAGAACTTTTCTCGAATGTAAAGAGCCATGGTTTCTCGTGGAGAAGAACAACTGCTCACCTGCGGATGAGCTTGAAGTGAGAGCCTGCAGGATGGAGTCAGCCTGCAGGGTTGACATCATTTTGAGCATCAGCTCAGCCTGCTGCTCCAGGCCCACTTCGAGGCGGGCGTCCAGCGCTGTGAAACACATCGAAGGTCAGATGGACAAACATTTAAAAGATGAGCTGAAGATCCAATCAATTCAATTCAGCCTCTGCTCACCCTGTGACACGGAGACAGACAGACCCTGTGAGCTGGGCTTCTCAGCTGCAGCTGGAGGTTTGGATACCGGAATACCAACCCCTCCGATGTAAGGGTTGTACCCATATGTGCCATAGTCAGCCCCCCAGTAGTCGTACCAGGTGCTGCTTATAGGCTGCATGAAGACGAGACAGAGAGGATAACAAACATGAGGACAGAAAAGGAACATTCTCACATTTATCATCAAATCCGAGTCACAGGCTGCAGAAAGGTTGCGTTACCCTGTTCACACATCTCACATCAAGCTTATTTTCAGCCAACCTCCAGAGCATTAATGCCTACACAGTCAACTTTATCCAGACATCAGCGTACGCACCAATGACACGAGGAATTTTATCTTTTTAATCAAAATATTTTATCCATATCCACTGAGGAAAAACCCTTTTACGTCCGTCTCCCGCAGCAGCTACTGGACTGGGAATGAGGGGACTATCAGGGAATGCTACTGTATTGGTAGCGATGGGATTATCTTGGAATGCTACTAGATTGGCAGTGATGGGATTATCCTGGAACGCTAATCAATAGAACTGAAAAGGATAACTCATCAGTTTGAAAGGCAGTCAGAAATACTCCTACATAAAGATCAATCACACCCACTTTCCACACTTATCCACCACATTAAACACAGATTATAAAACTAATGAAGAGCAGTGGTTAACCTATTAATGCCTACGTTTATTTACAATTCTATAAAAAATTAGGGGTGAAACTCGATTATTCCAAACATTAAAAAAGAAAGAGAAAATACCCTGACCAAAACTGAACAGACCTAAAGTTAAAGTGTCATTTTAACTAGCATCTCCAGCTGTTCTCTGATTAAGAGTCTACAACATGTTACAGAACTTTTAACCTTTTAAATGTTTTTGTTCAAACTTTTTATTTATAGGCATCAATATGTGACAGTAAGCCAGGACGGGATCAGCCAACAGGAGCGGAGTATCTGCTCTGACTGCAGCTGGGAATTAGCTTCTGCTGTGTTAGTCCGCGTTAGTCTCCAAAAATCCCCAGTAACACCAGAAAAAGTGGCTAGATTTGTCACTAGTCTCTGAAAACTGGTTAAATATAGCAAAAAGCTTAGTGTGTAACAGTGCGTTAGCCGAGCTCTGAGGTGTGCATCAGTGTAATCGGTGTAAACGGAAACCAGGAACTGACAAATGTTCCGCATTTTTTGAAACACAAACTGTGATTAAATGTGATCATTTCTTTAACAAGTCATTTTTTAACTAAGCAATCATAATGAACGTGATAAAGTCCCACCCCTAAAAAAAATAAATATGGAAAAAAAAAATTTTATTTTGTTGGATTTTTTATTATATTTTTTATATTTGTTAAAGTTTCATCTTTCATATACGTTATATTTCCATTTAAAATGTTTTGTTTATATGCAATAAAAGGGAATATTTAGGAAATGTTACTATTTATTTCAGAAATAAGCGTTTCATGAACCTTTTATCTCAAGTCTGATAATTATGTAAACACAATAAATTGACTGAGTATTCTGCTGTAGATGAAACTTCATTTAGATGCTCAATCATATCAGAGACTGAAAGAAAAATATCAACATACCTTAAAAACTTTGGCAGCGAGAGGATCTTTTTCCAAATCAATATCTAAAGGATCAATATCGACATCCATCAGGTCTTGCAGCAAGTCAAAGTCTATGTCTTTATCTTTTTCCAAAGATGACAGAGCTGGAGCACCTTCAGATAAGGAAAACAGCTTTAATATCGCCGAGCAACACTTCAGAAAATATGCAAGAAAAACTGCAGGATCTTACTGGGGATTTTACTCCCAGTCCAACCAGAACTGGACCTGTTTTATGAACCAGTGAACCTCCCACTCAGACACATTTCACACTAACATACTACAGAATCAGGTACCAGCAGATGAAACCAAACAATGACAAGAATACTGATCAGTAAGAAAAAGACTTTGGGGGAAAATCAGTAAAAAGGATAAAAAGGTGTGTTTGTATCAGTGTCTGTGGTGATGATGATGATGTGGGAGGTGTGAAGAGGGCTCCAGGCTACCAACGCACTTTGAAAGGTTCCTGTAGTACCTGCGATGATATCAGGCACCAGGGCTTCGTCGATGCTCTCTACCAGGGGGATGGGTGCTGGCTGGGGCAGGGAGTCGTCAGAATCCACCCCCACCGAGGAGGACGACGCTCCAGCCTCCTCACCCACCACCACCACCTCATCCATGGCATCCAGAGAACCCGGAGACAGCAGCTCACCTGGGACCACAACAAGTTCATGTTCAATAAGTCCTTGGAAGCAGAAGGGGACAAAATCTAAGAAATGACCAGCTATGATCTGATGGGTACACAGATAACGGACAGCTGGGTGAATACAGGAATGTTTTTAAAAAGCTAAATCAGCTGCTTTTGATTATATTTCAGCCATTGTGTTCAGTGTATTTAGCTTTTCAAACAACAAATTCAGGTCAAACTTGGTACCCAAAAATGTCCTGGCAGGTTCTGCTTATTTACGCATATATTTATCTAAAGGTTAAAACAAACTGTGTTTAATGAATACTTTAAACTGAGCTGACTGTGGAACTCCAGTCTGACTGGAAAAGCCTCCAACTGTCACTAAAACTGAACTGCTGAGAAAAGATATGCAAGAAATGTAAATAACAGATTTCCTTTTTTATCTGTACTTTAAAATGGTCGTTCTACTGTACGCACAAAGTACCTGCAAAAATAAGCACGACTGTGCAAGTGTGGGACAAAAACGTTCTGTGTCTGCTCTAATTTAAAAACAAAGCTAAATTAATAAAAAAGGGAATAAAACTTTTTAAAATGATAAGACTTTACATTTTTCCTTCCATTTCTAAGAAGTGTCAGTGTTAACCATGTTGAATCTAACAGCATTAAAACAAGTACGAGGGCCTAGAACGAAGCTCTGGGTTACACCACAAGCAAATTCAGGCCAAGCCATCTAAAATCTGAAAGGTAAATAACAAACATGTTCCTATACTCTCTAAAAGATGCATGTCCTTACTCTGAAAACAACTTTCTCTAAAGTGGATAATTTGTATCAGCGTGAATATTTCTTGGCCTAATAAAACATCCATCATTCTCACACAGCAAATAAGGAGCTTATTAAACACACCTGACAGGATGTCCTGTAGCATACATGTGAGAGAATACTGTGCCCATGCACCCCCCCAGGAGATGTCCCCTCGATTGAAGTCTGTCCCCACAAGTAACAGCAGAAGTCGCTCCAGCTGCTGCTCAGACACCACCTCACACAGGTGGATTGTGGGTCTTGTAGCATTGGCTATCCTAGCAAGGACCTGGAGGGATGACAGAGGTGGTCAGAGTGTGTGTTTGCATCATGCCAGAAACAAACAAAAACAGATTAACTCTTTAACACCGACCATGTTGGCGCAGACAGATTTTTACATGCGTTGTTCTAACTACCGTAATTCCTAGACCAAATCATTCAAACAGTTCTTGAAAGTAGAGAGAATGGCCTTTGCACTCATAATGCTTATTACGGTAGGCCGCTGCGATCGCGAGACTCGACAGGTCAAACAAAGGCGAGACTTTACTTTTCTGAGTCACACAGCGGAAAAGAGAAGAAAAAGAGGACAAAAGAGGACAAAACGAGTGGACTTTTAAAGAGGACAAAACGAGTGGACTTTTTGGAAAACTTTGTCAACAATACGATCTTATTTGTAAGAGCAAATGTCAAGAAAATCATCTAGAGTTATAAAGTTATAAAAAGAGTTATAAAAGCGTTATAACAACCCCCAAAAGGTTGATTGAGGACGATCGTTGGCGCTTTTTCATCCGAAGCAGAGTAAGTAATAAGTTGTGGCTTACAGCCAAACCAACAAAATATATCCAGGCGGCCTGTTTGGGGCTTAGCTGTTAAAGGGTTAACTTGTTTGTCTGCCTAAAATCTTATAAAAATCCAGCACTGACTAAAGAGAATTAAAGAACCTGCATCCACACACAGGCAGGCCAAATGGAAAAATAATCCCCAGGATTCTCTATTTTAACATCAAACATATCCGGCCACTCTGTCTCATAGCAAATTCTCCGCTGTATTGGTGCTTGACAGACAGCAAAGCCTTTTAAACCAGTAAGACCAGACAGGTCAGTGGGTGGATAACATCCTCAACTCATCTCCAACAGCTGATCCAGAGGCCCAGAATAAAAATACATTTAAAACTTACTTGAATTTTTATAATAGTTGATAGGTTTTATAAATTAGAAACTGTGTGTTAATTAATCTTCATGCTCTACAGCAGGAGTGCCCAAGTCCAGTCTAGAGAAGCCGTGTACAATCTTACAGTTTTTCAGCAAGACTTGATTTAATCTGGTCTCTGAAAAAAGCACTGGAAAACATTTGTGTCGGAAAATATGTTGTCAAACAACCAAAAAGGGGGTTCACTTTGGCAGCCAGACCAGAGACCTGGGTCCTCCAGCCCCAAGTCCGCCTCCCAAACCACCAGGCGACCACTCCTCCCAAAATTTGGGATACTGTAAAACTTGACCAGTTGTGTACTTTGCTCTGTAACTTGATTCCTCATCCCCTGCTAACATACACCAGGACAAGTATGGTGGTCTAAATACCGGTACTGGTCTATTGTTCAGCTCCCTGCGATCAGGACGTCCATGCTCCAGGTGAGGTGATTACCTTGCAGACGAAGAGCAGCAGGTCAGCATGGCAGGTGAAGTCCATGGAAAGGAGGAAGAGGGCCAGCTTCTGCACCACAGAGATGCAGCGTTCATGAGCGAGTGTGAAGGGCAGAGGTTCTACTTCAGGGGCTTCTTTGGCTGTGGTGGACTCGGCATCCAACGTGGAGCGAGGCCATTCGGCTGTCCGCCGCAGACGGATCAGGTCTTTAAAGTGCTGGAAGAGGAGGGAAAGACTTCAGGTGTAGAAACATGTGACGGTGCAGCTTGGTGGAGAAAGCAGGCCTTGCCTCCAGTGTTGATGGACAGCTCACCTTGGACGTGGCTTGTTTGAGTTTGGCCTGTTCCACCAGCAGCTTGTAGGAGGAACCTTTGTTGCTCTGGACCTTCTCCTTCTCAATCTGCTCAACCAGAGCTTTCTGTTTGGCTTTCAAAAGATTTAACTGCTACAATAAAAAGGACAGGATTAGTAAAAGAACTAAAAAATTAAAGAAAACAGCAGGAAAATTTTCTTCTTGCAGCTGAACATCAAGCAGCATTAGATCTTAGATCTACTGGGCACATTCATCAGGTTAGGCTGTACTGGACCGGTCCAAAGACAAACGTGAGGAGCTGGTGTTGGACTGAGACACAGTTACCTGCTTGTGATGGACGAGCTGCTTGCGGATCTTGCGTGAGTAGAGTCGGTCCAGACTGCTGCTGCCTTTAGCGGACCTGCTAGAGTTCTGAGACTGAAGACTGTTGTTGATGAAGCTCCACTGAATACCTGACAAACAAAAACAGAAGGCATTATGGGAGGAAAAAAGACCAGCATCAACTACAGAATCAGTGGAAGTCCAGACTTTTAAGATAAAACTTGATTCTACTAATGAATCTATTAAAATCTGCTGATAATTAGATTATTTATCCTGATATCACCACACAAGTTATTACTTTTTTCTCTGTAATCACACAGCAAATAAAAATCCCTAGCCTAAACATTTAAGGTTTTGGTCAATAATTGATCTGAAATTTTAGCACGTTATCATCACACAGAACACATTTTTCCACAACGTCCTGCTGAATCCACGACTATTCCTGTATTAAAAACGATTTTATCTGAATCGCTTACAAGCAAAAAATGTGCCCATTTTTAAAAAAAAAAGATTGTGATAGTAATACGCCATGTCACTACAAGATGGTTCTCGCAGATTGAATGCTTTTAATATCCAAAGTGACGTTTTCCAAGGTGTCATTGACAGAGTGAATATACTACTGTACCCTGTGGAGACTTACGGAGACTCAGGGCCTTTTCACATGGCGTGCTCGGACCCGGGTCCGAGCACGCCATGGCGAACGCAAATGGCGAACGCAAAGGGACTTCTGTGGAGTGACGAAGAAGTTATGCTTCTTGTTCTTGTGCCTGGTTTGGATCCATAGTGGACAAGTAACAAGACGAGTTCGCTTTCATGTTGATATACCGGCCCGTCGTTTGCTGATAACGTAAGGCTTTGTTACTTCCTCGGTTGTTAGCTATCAGCTTAGTTTCCTCAATACTGCCACCTAGTGTTATGGCACTGACATTACCAAACGTGCCCGAGCCTGGTTGAAGCACTGGCATGTGAACACAACTGATCCCGGGCCCGGCACGGGCACGGCACGGGCCCGAGCACGCCATGTGAAAAGGCCCTGAGGCTGTTCGTAATTTCCCTTAATCATATTCATGGCTCCTAAAAGCTAACCCCCACGACCAGGACACACCCGACCACAGCCAATGAGCTGCCACCGACCCCAGAAGGCCCCACCCACCTCATGCCTAGGGGCAAAGGAGAGGAGGAGGACATTGGGAGAGCCTAGACCCACGACCCACCAAGCCCAGGCCCACGCAGAAGTGCATGTGATCCGTCCCCTCCCCACATACAGACCTATATCCTCACCCACTCCCACTCACCCTGGCACACACACACACACACACACACACACACACACACACACACAGAGGCCTGTCATGATGACAAATTTTGCTGTGGGATTAATTTTCTCATAAATTTTTGCGATAACATTGTGCGAAGCAAAAATGTTGTCATTTTGAACTAATATAAAGTAAATAATAATATAAAGACAATGTCATAAGAATGCAAACACCCTTTCAAAGATCAATAAACGCTTTACATAAAACAAAAACGATAAATAGAACAGACTCTCAGTCTGATTCATAAAGAATGAAAACCAAACACAACCAAAATCAATAAGTACGATAGAAAATAAAGTCTGTTCTGTAAACAAAACTGCCCTTCAAAAAATGTATAAAAAAATATTAAACATGTGGCGCAGACAGGAAACCCCGTAAAGCTGCCAGCTAGTAGCATTTTATTAAAAAAACTAGGAAAAAATATCCTGCGCATCGTTGCTGTTTGTGAAGCAGAAATATCTCCTCATCACTGCGTCAGGCTGATCTATGAGCAGCGAGTGAACCGCACGCTGCAGCGATGCAACACGCTGCTGCTGCAGTGCAACGCTGCAACGTGACGCTGCAGCGACACAACACGCTGCAACGCAACACGCTGCAACACAAAACGCTGCAGCGACACAACACGCTGCAACGTGACGCTGCTGCGACGCAACACGCTGCAACACAACACGCTGCAGCGACACAACACGCTGCAACGTGACGCGGCTGCGACGCAACACGCTGCAACACAACACGCTGCTGCAACGCAATACGCTGCAACGTGACGCTGCTGCAACGCAACACGCTGCTGCTGCAGCGCAACGCTGCAACGTGACGCTGCAGCAACGCAACACGCTGCAACACAACACGCTGCAGCGACGCAACATTGCGACCTCTTCCACACACACCGGGATACCGGCCCAGAAGTAATACGGTCCACTGGGAATCCTCCCGAACCTTCCGATTAGCCGGCATGGCTCTTGATGTGTATTTCAGCAGAAATCAGAGGTTAAACGCGAGAATCCACTCAAATGCGTGAGTCTCCTCTGAAAAACAAATGTGGTTAAGTGCTTCACCACGGCTGCTGTCAAGTATGACACGAGAGAGATCCCTCCGCAAGAAACGAGCGCGTTCAGTGCAGATACTCCGCAGTGAAGCTGTTGTCATACACAGCCTACGATGAAGATAGAGGGAAAAAAACTAATTAAAACTGATCACTCATCTAATTCTTTTCTTACTGTGTAATTGACTGATTTATTGCGACAGGCCTACACACATACCTCTCAGTCTAACCTCTAAACCCCCCCCCCCCCCCCCCC
>CM047990.1:2565662-2577521 GCA_026261665.1 Melanotaenia duboulayi | reverse complement strand
TATGTCACAGCAAAGCATGCTGAATGATCAGTAATGAAACTCATCCTTTTTATCATGTCTGTACATTGCCACCCTCTGGAAGGTGCTAGAGGCCCTGAGATGCCACATGAGGCTGAGGAACAACTTTTCCTCCTCAGCTGTCCAACAACCTAATTCTCCGTCCCCTGTGTCCATCGCACCCACCTCCACCATCTTATAGCCTTTGCTGCTTTTATGTCAGCAGCTGTGAGAAAACTGAAATGCACTTTAAATATATTTATAGACTTTACTGATAGTTTTTACTTAATCTTAGTACCAATACCAAAATCAATTTTTATGAGTATGTAAATATGTAAGAGGGTGTACACCAGGCGGGAGTGATGAAAGCATTTGTTTGGGAACAATAAAGACTTGAAAAAAATCTATTCTATTCTATTCTCCATAGTTGTTAAATAGTGCAAGGACTATTAGTGTCTCCATGTCTGGCAAAAACAATCTGTTATATGAAATCCTGTTTAAGTTATCAGCAGTTAATAAAAGCTCAGCCCTTAATGTTCCTTTCTTTTACTTTATAAATCAGCCTGACATAAATGTATATAAAAATAGATCAATAAAATAACATAATAACTGGTTTAGTGTGTAAGCCCACTACCGCTATCAAAACTAATGATTTACTTAATCTAAATTTCTGAATAAATAAGTGGAAAGCACAGTGAAATGTGATGGCGGTTAGCAAACAGTTCACGTAGCTTTAGCGCCACCAATCGGTGTGGAGGACAAAGTGACGTGTGTTCCGTTAACCGCGCCTTCCAAGGCCATCTGGCCAATAACAGCAGTTCTTACTGAAACACCTCTTTTGCCGCTAAAACCAAATACCTTTTAGTTTTCAGCTGTGGGGTTGAGTTGATACTAGCAACGGAAAGGTACATTTGAATAATTAACACGTGAGTAATTATAAACTGTGGGTTTTGCATGTTGCCTTCATCGGACCAGCTGTACACGGATGTCGGTTGTCACCATCGTTTGTTGTGAGAGGGAGGAAACCGTCTACTTACTTTTGTTGCTGACCTAAAAGCTAATAAGGTAATTGCGTTAAGTCTGTTTCAGTTATTGGCTACATTAAACAGATATATAACCTCTGTATAACCGTTTTCATGTTGCGTGAGACCTTCTCGGCGTATTTGTTCGTGTCATGGAGCTTTATTGAAAACGACTAAATACATTGATCAGACCTAAATAAGTCTTGCATTATTTGGTGACATGTTCTAATAAATATCGGACGTTTTGGGGTACAATCAGCGCATAAAGGTATCCCAAAATAGTTCTTCTTTTCACTGACGTTTCAAGTTAATTGCGTTTAGCTGTGCATAATGCTGGTTTGTCCCCCATAGAGACAATAAAGCTGCAACATCTGGTTCATGTCCGGTAGAAACAATATGCGTTGGATTTGTTCTTTTAAGAAATGTGACTTTTCATTTCTGACTAATTTCTGCTGAGGATATATTTCTCTTAAACGATATAAGTTGGTGTAATTAACTTAAACATCCGGATTTAAAGACCAGTCAAAAGTTTGGAAACAGTTCCCCATTAAATCTAATAAACGGGAAGACACGAGGAACTATTTATTTACAGATTTTACCCCAAAAGGTGAAATATTTTTAGGACAGCACAGGTTACAAAACGTACTTAAGTTTGCTAATACGTGAGTCATTTTTAAATGTAAACCCATTTTGGCTTGCTAAGGCCACACATCCTTAGACTTGGATTAGACTTAACTTTATTAATCCCTTGGGATGACTCCCCCAGGACATTCCAAATTCTATTGAAATTTCTATTATCAGATGCCACTGTCTTCCACCCTCAGTCCTCCGGGCTGTTGAACCTCATTCCTGACATGTAAAGCTATATCTGATTATTTTTCAGGTTCATAACTGGCGTGGCAAAGCCGAGCAGCTGAAAATGGGAATATCTGGACTGTTGCAGTTCATCAAAGATGCAGCAGAGCCTGTCAACATGAAAAAATACAAAGGCCAGACAGTGGCGGTGGACACTTACTGCTGGCTGCACAAAGGAGCTTTTTCCTGTGCTGAGAAGCTCGCTAAAGGGGAACCAACTGACCAGTAAGCAGCTCTGTGGTCTTGCTGCTGTTTTTGTACGTACTGATTCAGGCCACAGTGTGTTGTTCTGTCTGAAGCCTGACTGGCTGCGTAATGTGTTCTAGGTATGTGTGGTACTGCATGAAGTTTGTGGACATGCTTTTGAACTTCAATGTCAAACCAGTTCTGGTGTTTGATGGACGCAATCTGCCCTCCAAACAAGAGGTGGAAACGGCTCGCAGAGAGTGAGTATTTACTTGGATAAACAACATTAAGGTGCAAATCGTTTTTAAAGTAGACTACACACAAACGTGTTCAGTCTCTGTACGATTATTTTGAACATGTTTGCTAGTTTAGTGTAAACGTCTGAAAGTTTGACTTGAAAGCAACAACGTCCAGGACATTTACCTGAACGCTGGCCTTTATTAAGCTACAGGCTCTAGATGCATTCTGGGAATTTTTATTTTGTTTTTGTAACTACCAGTGTTTTCAAACCCTCCTTAGACTTGCGCCAAAGACTGGAACAAACATTTTCACTGTTTTTAGTCACAAAATATTTAATCTGCCATGTAATAAACAAACAATAACACCATTCACATGTAATAAGCTCCTCAGACACCAGACCGCCACAGAAGCATTGTACAATAAAACAGATCCATGTTGTCACCCTGAGATGTGCCAAACACAAGCAGCATGTGTTTCTCTGTCTTGGTTATGAAGACACTCGGACAGTGTCTGGTTTTACTGGACACAGACGTGTAGACGTCACATCAGCAGCACATCCAAACACATCCAGAGCTCAGGAAGCAGAGCTGAACCCGTGACTGAGGTTTCTTTCTGCCGCCGTCACACCCGTCTGTCCTCATCTACGCGCAGGCTGCCGTTAGAAACTCCTACAGAGACCTCCATCTCTGCTTCTGTTTCACTCTGACGCACTTTTCAGACGCAGAGAAGCAAATCTTCGAAAAGGCCGACAGCTGCTGCGCGAAGGCAAACTGTCGGAGGCCAGAGACTGTTTCACCCGCTGCGTCAACATCACTCCGGCCATGGCGCACAACCTCATCACGGTGAGAACGCCTCGTACCGCCTGCAGCAAACTCTATAAACTGTCAAATGCTCCTTTGTTCCAGGTCTTTATCTCATTTAACTGGATTTAGATTATAAGTTCATTTCAAATTAATTTGAATCTTTTTCAACTTCTTGTTTATTTTAGTTCATTTTAGTATTTTTATTTTAATCTGTATTTAATTTGATCATATTTCATGTCATTTAATGTTTTTCTTATTTGTTTCAACGTATTTTTATTTTATTTTTTTGTTTTAAAAACGGATAAAAGCTTTGTATATGTTCTTATTGCATCTATCCTTTTTGTTTAATTAAACTTCTAAAAGTTGGAGTTACAAGCAGCCGTGTTGGCATGAAATGTTTTCTTACCGTGTGTTTTCTTGAACCAGGCTGCCAGGTCGAGAGGGGTGGACTGTGTGGTTGCTCCGTATGAAGCTGATGCTCAGTTGGCGTACCTCACCAGATCTGGTTTGGCTCAGGCGGTCATCACAGAGGACTCGGACCTGCTGGCATATGGCTGTAAAACGGTATCTAGATCTTAGGAAGTTCAGCAGACAGTAACTCATGTTTGGGGGGACGTGGATGCAGGACTGTGGTCAATTAGTTGTCTTCTCAGGGAACAAGGAAGAGCTGCCAGGAATCTGCAGGGCTGTTGTTGAAGAAAAACGATCATAATAAAATCATAAAAAATGGTTGGGTACATTTAGACATTTGTTCCAGTTTTAATCAAACAAAAGCTAAATAAAACGTGAGGAACCACAGTGCACAATAAGAGGAAAAGTCTCATTTTAAAGCTCCTGTTACCTCTTCAGTATCAACAAACTTTTCTCTCATAATTTTTGTAGGTTATTCTCAAGATGGACAAGCAGGGCAACGGCCTGGAGATAGACCAGAGTAATCTGGGCCGCTGCCGCTCCCTGGGAAACGTCTTTACCGAGGAGAAGTTCCGCTACATGTGCATCCTTGCTGGCTGTGACTATCTGGCCTCCCTTCATGGCATCGGCCTTGGAAAGGCCTGCAAGCTGCTCCGGCTGGCCAAAGACCCTGACATCCTCAAGGTGAGGGGAAGGTTGTTGGTTAGGTAACACTAAAACTCAGTGTGTGTCACTGCAACCCAAATACATAAATATAAATTCAAACACAGCAAATCCTGTCAGTTCTTTTCTCTCGGCTGCACCGTTTACAGCATTTTACTGGAACTCGTACCGTTGTCCGCCGGCAGGTTGCTCATTGTGAACTCTCCTCTCCTCATCAGGTGATCAGAAAGATGGGGCAGTACCTGAAAATGAATCTGGTTGTCCCTGAGCAGTACCTTGAGGGGTTTGTCAAAGCCAATAACACCTTCCTGTACCAGCTGGTGTTTGACCCCATCCGGAGGAAGATTGTACCCCTCAACCCGTACCCAGACCACGTGGACCCGGCTGCTCTCGGCTACGCTGGGATGTATCCTCCGTCCTGAAACAAGGCTGATGTAGCCTCACTGTTGGTCAGCTTTGATTCCTCCCTGGTCCTCACACAGTATTCTGCCCTTAATAGTAATGAATTCAGACATCTAGGAGATGACAAAGGCTTGGAGATGGCCTTGGGGAACCTGGACATCCATACCATGGAGAAGATAGACGACTTTAATCCAGACAAAGTCAATCCACAGGTATCAGATTAAGGCAGTTAAAGGTAGCGTGCTGTTCAAAGTAAAATAAATTTTAAGAACATCTTTGTAAATATCATTTCAGCTGCGTAAACCCCGCAGTCAAAGCTGGAAGAACGCACCGGCCTCCACCGGGACCAGTATCTGGACCAGGGGCCTCAAACAAGCTGCTGCTGGCCCTCCACAGCCTGCCGCTTCTCCAGACCGGCCTCCCTCCACCAGGGGGAAGGAGAGAGTCGTCGGCCTGAACGGCCTCAGGCTTCCCTGCAGAGAGCTTCAAGTGAAGCGGCCGAGAGAAGGTGAGACTCAGGCTGGTGGAGCAAAGACGCCGTTCCCTGGCTCGCTGTCATCTCACATCACCGTCTCTCCACCGTCACAGTACTCTTCATCATTTCCTGGTAGTTTGAAGCATGTGCAGATTTTTCTTTTTTCAAAGAAAAGGTTAAGTTTTTATATCAAGAATTCAAAAGGCTGTAACTTAGAAGTGGTTAGAGATGAAGGAGTAAAAGCAGAGTTTATGATGGGACTTTTCTCTTTCTGTCAAACCCAGTTTTCCTCAAACTTTGAGCAGAAAAAACCCAAGAACATGAACACATATCCGCCCGACGGGCACCACTTAAAACCAAACAAGCTCCCCAGACAGGCAGCTTCTCCAACAGCATTAGACCAGTTTCTCAGAGTTAATTTATTTGCTTTTATTTAATTTAAATTTTATTTGAATTTAAATTGATGGTAGTTTTAGAAGCTTTGTAGTCCCAATTTTTTCTTTTTTTCTGTTTAACCACTCGTTTTATTTTGTTTACCATGACATTAAAACTGGTGACCTGTCCAGGTGTACCTGCCTCTCACCTGTTAAAATGCTGGGACAGGCTCCAGCTCACCCGCGACCCGAAATGGAATAAGCGGTCAAGATAATGGATGGATGGATGGACATTAAAACAAAATAAATACACGGAAAAAAAGATTAATAAAGTAAAATACAGTGAAATATTAAAATAATTAATAACAATGAATAAAGATAATTTTAAGTAAATAATATAAAATAAATGTATAATTTGGAGTGAATAAAAGAAAATAAATGAATTAAATTAATTAGCCAGAAGTGTTTGTTGCAAATGTGTGACAAGGGTTTTAATTTCTCATCACTTTTAAGATGAAACCTGAAACCACGAGTCCGACTTCAGAGTAGAAGGAAGTTCAAGTAAAAATCAGTCTGTGTTTCAACAAATGAAATTCGGTATATTTTTATTGTCTAGAATGTTTATAGTCGTGGACGTTGGAAAGAAAAAATAAGAAAATAAAAAGTCAGAATGAAACGGCGTCCAGCTCCCGGAAGCTTCCGTCTGATCCGCCGTGTGTTTGGTCTGCAGACTCCTGCGTATCTGATGAGGAAGTGCTGCAGCAGTACTCCAGATCCAGCCCGAAGCGATCCAAATCAGAACAGCAGCCAGACGAGCCGCCGTTAGCCGGCCAGCTACCGAGACGCAATCGCTTTGCCACGTTGCTGCAGAGGAGGAACCAGGAGCCAGAGGAGGACGGCCAGGTCACCTGCAGCAGGTAATAATAATAATAATAATAATGCATTTTATTTCTTGGCGCCTTTCAAACACCCAAGGTCACCGTACACAAAAAGAAAAATACATAAAAAGACAATAAAAATATAAATTACATAAGAGTTAAAAGAGATAACGGACATTGATATAAAAATTACACAAAGGTAACGTCACAGCTTATCAGACTATCTCTGCCTAATCTCCAGACACACGACTACACATGCCATTTCATCAAGCTAAGTGCATGTTTGTCCCTGCTCCTCCTACGCACAGTTTGAATTTCTATTAGAAAGTGATGTCGTTTATCTGGCTGGTGGACAGACGGTAGTCTTCGTGTTCTGGAGTAAAGCAGACGAGCATCAGGGTGGAAATCCTGCGTTTTATCATCTGGTTCATGTCATAATACAGTTATGATGTCACAGCTGATTGTACCGTATTCTGTGTTGTGTCCAGGTTCGCCGTCTACCGTCGTCATGCATCTGCAGCGTCGGGGTGTCTTCGTGTCCTGATGGGCTTTTGTTTTTGCCTGTTTGCAGGTTCTTCAGCGGTTCCAGTTCAGCAGCCAGTCTAAAAACGAAGTCCACTCAGGAAACAGATTCTACATCGGTGTACGCCCCCGAGGATAAAACCTCACCCAGAACCCAGACCCAGGACAGCGACGGCCCTGACGTCCCATCTGTGGACACTCCCAGCTCACCATCACCTAACCAAACGCCTCCCACGTCAGCCAGTCAGGGCCTCCGGCTGTTCCAGTGGTCCGGCTGCTCCTCCTCAACAGAATCACGAACACCAGCATCCTCCTCGGGCCTGGCCGCCCTGCAGCAGTTTCACTACGAGAAGGAGAGTTTTTCCTCCTCTCAGAAAACTCGGGGACTGTTTGGAAACTCGTCTTCCTCACCTTCATCCTTCATCAACAGACAATCAGAGGACAAGCACGACCTTCCCGACTCTCCCCCCTCCCAGGACAGTGCTTATTTCTCTCAGTCCCAGCCTCACCTCGAAGGGGAAACCCCCACCTCCAGCTCCCCCTCCTCCCCCTCTCAGGAGGACGCAGCATCGGTACGTTCACAGAAAACTCCGCTTCCATTTCAAATGTCAAATGCCTTGTGGTTTAGTCGTCGTCATTCTCATTCACCACCATCACCAGACATTAGTATCTCATGAGTGGGTGTACAGAAAAGTCTGCTTGTGGTCTGACATGTTCGTGTTTCTCCCTCAGGAAGTCAACTCAAGCAATGATTTACAGGCAGAGTTGAACACTTCCACCCACTCAGCAGACACAGAGAGGAAACCTGGCACGAAGAGGTCAAAGGTCAGTTCATCCCTACGTGGCATCAAATCACATTTTTTATTTAAAAGCAAATTTAATTTTTCATTTAAGGTAGAAATGCAAAAGTACCAGGAAGACAGGAGGAGGCTGTCTCTGCATTAGTTTGGCTTTTATTGGTCCTGCACAGTGCAGCGTGTGAACTTTTAACCCTTAAACCTCCAGATCTCTCCGAGGTCTACCTCCTCCACCACCAGGAACAGTTGTAGTGTAGCTCTGTGGGGTAAATGTGATGGATAGCTACCGTTTAGGTGATCTACGGACGTTTCCAGCCATTTCTATCCCGTCCGTTTTTTTTTTTCCCCCGTTCCTGATTTATTTTCTTGCAAGTTTGTCACCCAAAAAGGTTTCAAATCATAAAACAAATTTAAATATTATTCCAAAATAACACAAGTAAACACAAAATGCAGTTTTTTCATTGGAAGCTGTCACAAACGCTTGTTTACAGCTGTTGCTGCTAAAGGCCCGTTTCTGCTCCCGTACATACGGAAATGGTGACGCTCGGTTCAAGCGTTGCCATGAGTCACCGTCCTCATACTTCCATGAGTGTTTTACGTTGCTATGGTAAATCAGTTCCTCCACTAGAGGGCAGTGCTGAGTTTAGCATGCCTACCAGCCGTCACCACGGCAACCCCAACGTCAAGATGTCGTTCCAAATCCAATCCAAAGTTGTGTGAATATTTTTATTTCTTATGTTGTATTTTATTCTTTGTATATCTGTTCAATAAAACATGTTTCTTCGCCTCCATGTTGAGCTTCTGCCCGCGTTGCATTGTGGTCTATAATGACCTGTCTAGTAACCATCGATGCTTACTACTTTTCAAGATGCATTGTGGGTAATTTTGAGTGCCCTACATTTTTCATTTGGACACCCCTACAAATGGCGTGACCCCTATAAACGGCACTATGTGGGGAGTAGGGCGCACATTCGGACACAGCCATGGTCGTTCTTCAAAAGCTCACACGATTTCTACAGTTGTCCTCGTCTTCATTCTTATTCTGCTTTTTGTTCCCTTCCTGATCCTCTTCTTCTCTGGTTTGTTTCTCATGCTGGTCACATGTCAGCTATTCTGCTCAGCACTGCCCCCGCCATTTCCGGTGCTATTGCTCGGCCTTCTGTGTCAAGCAACGGATAGCCGAGCTCCCAAAAAGCGGACCGAATTATGCACGTAACCAACGCAGATGACGGACGAAACATTGGTGGGGTGAACCTTAAGGCCCATAATGTATGTTTGGTTTTATCGCCATCTTAGAAGGGATAATGACTGTTTGTGGCTTTCTTTTTGATTCCATTTACATGGAGTGGATTTTTATGGGGCCTTTAGCCACCTCATGCAAAACTTTGTAGATCCGACACTTAAGGGTTAATAAGGCTTCTTATGATTTTAAAAACACACCCATCAGGGAGTGTTTCTGTCAGATGAAAGCAGAGTGGAGGTTTCACTTCCTCCTTTCCTCCTGTTTCCATCTCCATCTCTGTGGTTACCAACACAACAAACCCATGCTGCTGAATATTTGTTGAGCTGGATAATGATGGAAGTCCTCACATTTCCATTTTTTTTTCTCTGCGTAGCAGAGCTGCAGTTCTAGACAAAAATATAGGTCATCATCATGTCAGAGAGAGAAAGCTGCTTACAAAGTCACAACCACATGTTGTATCTGCTTGGGTTTAATATTCCCTCCGGTCTGTGACCAGGTCTCAGGACTGTCTAAGCTGAAGTCCAGCGGTCGGGTGGCAAAGCCGCAAACGTTGGGCCCAGCCAGGGTCAGCGGACTGAGGAAGAAATCGGTCGCTTCTGGGAGAAAATGCTCCACCTCCAACAACGAGAACAACCCTGGTGTCCAGGCAACCATCAGCAGCCTCTGGAAGAACTTCAGCTTCAAGAAGTAACACCATCTACTCTAAATTTAGTTTAACTCTGTTTAGGTTAAAAAGTCGAGCCAGCAGGTGAAGGTCAGAGTGAACAAGAATCAGTTTACTTTGTTTCGAGACAGTTTCATAAAGTTTATTCAAACATAATTTACAGTTAATACAGTTCCACCATTTCTGCTTCATGTTGTGATCTGAACATTTTACTGGTCAAACCAGTCATAATGGAACCAGTTTCAGTTCAAATCCATTTTTATTTTAAAATAAAAACTATAAATACAAAGATATAATTCTATTACATATAAAATCATATTAGTATGTAGATAAAGGTAAGGTTTATCTACGTTTAAAATAAGGTTTTTTTGTCATTTTTTTGTTTAGTGTGTGTGTGTGTGTGTGTGTGTGTATATATATACACACACACACACACATGTTTGTTTACATAATATGTTTGTTTACATAATATGTTTGTTTTATATATTGATAAACGAATTAATTAGGAACAGGGGAAAAAGAAAAAGGTGGCCAAATAATAAAATATTGTTTGTTTTTCTATTGAATCTTTCAGGGACACCCAGAAGATGAGTCCCTGTAAGAAAGAGCCCATGTCTCCAGTGAAGGACAACGTCCTGACCTGCTGACCATCCACCATGAACCCGATCTCCGTCTCTGAGTTTTCATCTGGCTGTGTTTCTTAGTGTATAGTTTTTAAATAAAACTTTGGTAATCCAAGCAGCAGCAGCTGTGTGTATATAGTAATGTGTGTTTATATTTACTTTTTTATATGTATATGTGTGTGTGTGTGTGTGTGGTTTTGTTTATGTGAAGTTGATTATAGCTGTATTCGGTTCTCATATTCTCAATCAAATGAAGCGGCTACTGCAGCTCTAAAGCTTCACACACAGGGTGGTTTTTCTGTAGTAAACATGGAGGCAGCTGCTGTGTGTGTGGATCCACAGCCAGGGGAAAAAAAACATAGCACTTATTTTAGTAAAGTGATTAGATACCAATAGAAACAGTTTTTATTTTATTCTGTCATTGACCTCAGATTTTGTTAACGTGCTACACCTTTACTGATAAAGTTTCTGAGACCTTTTGCCTCACTTGATGGGGAAAACTTTGCTCAAAGCCCTTTTGTACATATCTGATGCTCGTCTTCATACAATATCAGAATTAAAATAATAATATCGATACAGTATTAGAATTTTGACATATCTCATGGTAATAAACCGCAAATATAGAAAAGTAATTTTGTGTTTATTTTTTTTAACATTTTGTTAATTAAAATAAAGATTTTACCAAATAAAGACTTCAGATAAGAAACATTTAAAATAGAATTTTCTCTCTATTTTTCTTGGGTCAGGCTTTAATACCTGGCTCATGCATTTATTTCAGCAGTCTATTCGCAGGTTTCCCACAAATGTTGACCAGACAGTTGTAGCTGATCCAAACACAGTTTGAGTTAGAAATCAGGGTTCTGCTCGAGTTCTTACCAACACCAGAACGGTGGAACTTGTCAGTCCTGTTTCGAGGTCTTTACGCCGGCTCCCCATCCAACGAGGAGCTGATGTTAAAATTCTGCCAGTTAATAAAGCTCGAAGCGGTCCACGTCAGACGCTGTGGTGTAGTGTAGATCATCAGGTGCTTCCTGTTCCCAGAGGCAGGACCAAACATGGACAAGCTGCTTTTAAGCATCCTGTTTTGCTCCTAACCGTCTCTGTATGTTTGCATCTGATTGCTTTGATTTCAGCACTTAAAGTTACTAAAGCCTTAAGAGGTTAAACGAAGAAGCAACAACCATTAACAGAAACAAATAATGAATTCATAAACATGTAATACCAGTTTGGACACACCTGCACATTAAAAACAAAGCTGTGCGTGTCCATATTTTTCATAGAACACAACTAAACAGAGTTCCTGCTCAGTCTGTTCGCAGGTAAAGACCTACCTGGATGAAAAGTCCTGGTCCTGGACGTGCATGATCAGGGACTGAGATTTAACACGCCTCACTGGTCCTGGTGTTTGTTTAGATTTTTTTAGAAACAACAAACCACAGTTATAAAATGACAGTTACTAAGAAGTCTGAAAAGGAGCAGGATGAAGTAATAACTTATTTTTCCTTCCTAATCCCTGATCCTAGCTCACTCCTCCCTGCAGCCACTTAACTGTCAGTTTATAAAAATATAAAAATACACACACATATACATACACACACACATACAAGACAGCCACTGTATGTGAGAGATGACACATGCACAAGCTCAGAGTAGTATGAATGAGAGGGTTTACGTTCCCTGCAATTCTGTAAGCTGCAGCATATT
>CM047990.1:2399216-2412952 GCA_026261665.1 Melanotaenia duboulayi | reverse complement strand
TCTGTGTTCTGTGTGTTCTGTGTGTGTGTGAAAAGAAGAAAAATAATGCTCCTCTATGGCTGGAATAAAGCCAAGAAGGCGTTTCTGATGCACGGTGGCGCCACAAAGCAGCTGAGCTGGAGTTGGTTTAGTGAGGATAGCAGGTAAATAGTAGCAGGAATAACTGGAAATGAGGAAAAAGTGGAAACATGGAAATAGTTTCTGTTGTGTGTTTGTTTCAATAACAATATTTTTTCTCCTGAAAGCCAAGACTTGAGAGAACGATGAGATGAGAAAAGGTTTGGTCCCTGTTGGTCTGTGTGTTATTTCTACAAAGTTCTGTTAGTTATAAATTCTGCTTTCTTCTTCTGGTCGGCCTTTATGCTGCTATATCTATTCATGCATTCATTTTACATCATTTTACCTCCCAATCTGACAGCTGAAACTGTCCTGGAAACATCATGTCTGCATGCTGACTGGGATTAAAGGGTTATGCTCCTACATGTGTTTTTCTATTAAAAAGAAACAAGTGGACCAAAAATAGCAAATTTGGCCTGGAGGTTTAAGGGTTAATGTAATGTAATGATATAACCTATCAGCCAATGATGGTCTTAATGTACTTTACTTTTATTTTAATGTATTTTATTTGTATTTTATTACTTGTTGTATTTAATATATTTTGTATTGATGTAAAGCACCTTGTGATGTTCATTGTCTGTGAAAGGTGCTATAGAAATAAACTTTACTTACTTACTTACTTACTTACTTACTTAATCATTTTCCTCTTATCCCGTGTCTGCTTTAGACGGAGGTTATCAAAGGACCATGTGGCAATGTGGGCATGACATTCAGACATGTTCCAGCCAGCGAAGGGGATGCAGTCCATGTCAGCATAGAGACAGTCACGCCCAACTCACCTGCTGCCTTGGCCGACTTACAGAGGGGTGATCGCCTCATTTCTATTGGAGGTCTGTAGTGGCTTAAACACTTTGTGACTTTACCAACTTTTTCAAAACTTCTTAAGTTAGTCTAGAAAACATTAAAAAATTTTAAGTCAAAATTTTGCCCTGTTCTTATTTCTGGTGACAGGTGTTAAAGTGACGTCTTCGGCTCAAGTGCCCAAACTACTGAAGCAGGCTGGAGACAGGGTGGCGATACAATATGAAAGACCAGTTCGTCATCACACTTCCTCTTTAGGTAGCCTTGGAACTCTGCAGGAAGGGTATGGGCCACTAGAGGAAGGTGGTTTCATTCCTCAGCCAGGAGGCTACGAGGAAGACCCCGCACCTATCACCACCCTTTCTGATATATCTGACAGCAAAGATATGGACTCTGAGTTTGAGGAGTTGATTGTGGACACCAAACCTAGTCAGGCAAGTGGACCTAGCAGCAGTGTCACAAACACTACTGACACCAAGGAGGATTTCTTACTTACGGTAAACCAAAGCCCTAAAAGGACTGTGGCCAACTTGGCCTCTAAGCCCCTAGGTACCATATCGCCCATCCTCAACCGCAAGTTAAACCTTGTGGGTCTGCAGTCACCACTAAAGCCCCAACCCAAAGAATCACCCAAACCCTCACCACATAAGACCAGTAGTGATCCAGGTGAGGGTCTGCAACGCCCGAACGTCCCTCCTCCACCTCCTCCCTCCCGTCCCCCAGTCCCACCAAGACCTCAGATAAGGTTGACATCAGCACCCTCAGAAATCAGTCTTTTGGAAAGCATTGATTCTGCTCCAACTACTAATGTTACCATTGCTCCCACCACGAATACAACCATCAGCATTTCTGAAAAATCTCCAGAAAAAGTTCCTCTTGCTGGAGCCGGGGAGGATAAGACTGCTTCTGAGAAGATGTGCATCAAACAAGTGGAAGCAAAGCAGTCAGTCAAACCAGCAGAGTCCAGTGACGAGTTGCTGGGTCCTTCCTCTGTGACCAGCAACAAATCTGATCAAGCAAAGGATAAAGTTTCAGAGAGCTCCTGCAGCACACGAGACAGTCTGGATGACCACACGCTGTGGGAGTCCCCAGAAACCATGTTCCGCAATCAGACAGGACGCTGGTCCAAGGCCTCTGTCGTGTTTGAGGTGGAAAGTAACCATAAGTACCTTAATGTGGCCCTGTGGTGCAAAGATCCCTTTAAGCTTGGCAGTTTGTTGTGCTTGGGTCATGTCAGCCTCCACCTGGAGCACGTTGCCATGGAGTGTATGGCCACATCTTCTGCAGAGTACCAGAGCACCTTTAGGTTGGGGCCTCCAGAACCTAGAGCTAATGTCAGCCGTACTGCCCTACGAAGTCTTGGGAATCACAAGGGCTTCAACGAGAAGCTGTGCTATGGAGATGTTACCTTAAACTTCTGTTACCTAGCTGAGGGTGAGTTGGAGTGTCCAGTAGGGCTGATGGAAAGGGAGCGGGAGGGGAGCCTCCATGATGAGGATCTAAGGGAGAGGGAAAAAGAACCTACTTCCTCAGTAACACGAGATGAGTTGGCCTACAGCACCATGCAGTTGGCGGAGGTTCGTCACAACTTCCAGGACACCCAGTTCCAGAACCCTACCTGGTGTGAGTACTGCAAGAAGAAGGTCTGGACCAAGGCAGCGTCTCAGTGCATGATCTGCGCCTACGTTTGTCACAAGAAGTGCCAGGATAAGTGCCTCGCCGAAAATCCTTTGTGTGTGGCTGCAGCTGAACGTCGTGGAGCTGACCCAGAAGCCAGATCCACCATAAACCGGGCCACTGGCATAACGCGCCACATCATCAACACCAGCTCCCGCCTTCTCAATCTGCGCCAGGTGCCCAAGACTCGGCTTGTTGAGCAGGTCACTGACGTGGTACCTGGAGCCGTGGAGCCCTCACCCAAGCATACCCCCAACACATCCGACAACGAGAGCAGTGATACCGAGACCTACACCAGCGGTGCCAGCCCTTCCAAGCAGCCCATCAGCAGTGGGGGCAGCAGTAAGCTGGTGCGAAAGGAGGGCGGACTGGATGACAGCGTGTTCATCGCTGTGAAGGAGATAGGCCGCGACCTGTACCGAGGGTTGCCTACAGATGAGCGGTCCCAGAAACTGGAGCTGATGCTGGACAAACTACAGCAGGAGATCGACCAGGAACTGGAGCACAACAACGCCCTACTGCTGGAGGAGAGGGAGGCCAACGATGCTCGACGGAAAGCTCTCATCAGCACCGCTCTGGCCAAGTCTGGTGAAAGACTCCAGGCCCTCACCCTGCTGATGATCCACTACCGGGCAGGCATAGAGGACCTGGAGTCGGTGGAGAGCACGTCTCCGTCGGAGCAGCCAGGCTTTAAAGGCAAAGGAGAGGGCCTGGAGGACGAAGCTCTGATGGGAACCGAGGTGTATGACAGTGACATGTGCAGCCCTGTAGAGGTGCAGCTACTGGAAAACATTACTGAGGAGCAGATCTGCGTGGAAGCACTCCATTAGATCAGCAGATGTTTACATCGGCCTGTCAGAAAATAAAGTCCTCTGTGATTTTGATATTGAAATTTCAGCAGTCCATTTTAAATGTCGGGGATGTTGAGGTCCAGCATTCGAGCCCCACATTCTTTTAATTTTTACATGATAAT
The DNA here is from genome assembly GCA_026261665.1 of Melanotaenia duboulayi. Lineage (NCBI taxonomy): Eukaryota > Metazoa > Chordata > Actinopteri > Atheriniformes > Melanotaeniidae > Melanotaenia > Melanotaenia duboulayi. The sequence continues at coordinate 2,409,384 of CM047990.1, read as the reverse complement.
GAAAGGCTGGTTGAAGAATTGGCCTCTTCATGTGTTTGTGTTTCTGTGATTTGCACAATGTGATGCCATTTTCATGATTTTAAAGGGAATCTTGAAAGCTGCACTGTTACCTGCCTTCAGTGGGGCTGCGTCTTTATTCTCCAGTTTGTTTCTTTAGCTTCAAAACACCAAACATCTAAGTCACCTTACCTCTCAACCTGTCTCTACTCTGATGGAAGGAAAATGTGCACACTTCTTTGGTTTGTGTGAATTTGAGTTTAGAAGAAGGAAAACTATGTGTTTGGACTCTCCTACTGGTTCATCTTGAATGAGCCGGTGTGCCCAAACCTTTCAGTATTTCTTGAGTAACAAACCGATATAAAGTCAGTGCACCCTGCAGATATTCACACATAACTTTAGTTTGAGGCACTTTTTCATATTTATATTTAAATTTTAGAAGCAGCCCCCCGCTCACAAAGCTTTGTGTAATTGTGACATGTTTCTAATATGATTATCTTTCTTTTGGCTTGTTGTGTTTAGAAGTTTGTGGTTAGTTTTCTTTTGTCCTGTGTTGGCTGTAAGGCACAAATCTCCTCGCAGTCATTTTAAAATTATTATAATATTCATGTTTCAGCACCATTTTTTGCTTAGATCTCACCTCGAACATAGACAACTCTCATTTGGCACATTGCTTCTATATAATAGTGATCATAGGTGCAATTTTTTTTTAAAAAAAAAAAGCTCATTAGTGACTTTTTTTCTTTTTAATCTCTGAATGAATGTTTGCAGGAGCCCATGTGATATATTTTAAGCTGATTTAATGTGTTTGTATAAAGATGATCTCCATGTTTTACGGAGAGAAATGGTTTAGTTCAGATTACATGCCTTCTGTTGTTCTTTTGCCCAGATGAATGTACTGTATGTTCTTTTTCAGTGTTCTGTGTACATTCAGCTGTTTGACACACATCTTCATCCTTTCTTTAAAACCACGAAGCACGTTCCATCAGATAACCTGCTGCAGCTCCCACAACGCTGCTTTTCATTCTTCTTCATCCTTAGCGAGCTCCATGTGAGGACAGGATGTTATGGGGATGTATGAAGAGGAGAAGCATCACCTGTCTGACGTCAGTACCAGTCTGCTATATTTCACAAGCACACACGAGTCGGCGCTGAGCAGCAAACGTTAAACAAATAGACCGCCTGCGTTTGGCAGAGAAGCTTGTTTCAGATTAGTTCCTGCATGATGCTCTGCTGGTTTATCTGTGTTCACTTCCTCCGGGGTGAGAACGCCATGCGCGCAGCTTTACTCATTCTCTGAGAAATAAGCAGGGTTTTGGCCTCGTTGTGCTTCAAACGCGAGAATCTGAGCAGCTTTTTAGTCCAACGGTCGGCTACTTTCTAACACTTGTGCTACACTATGCCCATTTTTTTCCATTTGTGTAAATTTTTCTCTGTCTTCAAAAGTTTTTCTCTCCTAACATCTCCTCACTGAGAAATTTGACATTAAATTTTTCTAACAGGTCAGCAGAATACACTCTGTACCCTCCTGAGTCATGGAGGACAGAAACTGCTAGAAAACAGATTTATATGTTTTGCTGCATAAAGCTCTTAAATGTCAGTCTGGCTCAGAACTACCAAACATGCAAAGATTTTGAGGGTTTTAACTTTTTATTTTTTCACTTTGATGACAAGAACGAGTTATTTTCAATAAAACAAATTTTGGGTGGCTGGAGGATGATTTTTAAATCTTATATCGATTGGTCAAACATTTAAAATATGAACTTTGATACGTTATTAGTTTTTCTTAAAAGTCAAATTTAAAGTCATTCAGAACAAAAATTATGAATTTTAAAAACCACCCCCATATAAAATTACATTTATAGAAAATATCTCATTTTAAACATTTTTTTCATGTCAGCATCATATAATTTGGTATTGAAAGGATCAAATTCAAACTATTGTTAAGCGTGTGACTTTTTTTTATTACAGCTGAAGTTATTAAAAAAATGTAGAAATATGAAAATTTTTGAAAGTGGATATAGAATTTCTTTTTTAGTAGTAATACATTTTTAAATTGATTCTACACCAAAACTATTACTGCATCAAAGTCAGTATTTTGGACAATGTTTGACTTTTCCAAGACAGATTTAAAAAAAACACACCCTGCCAACCAAAATGAGTTCTTTTGGAAAATAACTCAGTCTTTTTAAATATTAGCACCGTGTATTCAAACTGGCAACCAAAAGAGGTTAAAATTCTTATTACTGAAGTTCATCAATAGATTCCATCCAAGAAAAGCAGAAAAATATTAACTTGTACTAGTTTGAGCACTTTTTGTTCTTAATGACTTAAGTGGGATGTGAAGTACATTTTAAGACCAAAGCTAATATTTCAGCTAACCTTTAACCTGTTCAAGACCGTCTTTCTTTGGGACTTTTTTTTACATTAAAAACAACAGTAACAAATGTTTAAGCTTGTGTTTGGTGTTGAAATCCTCCGTGGTAGTTCTGAGCCGAGCTTAAGTTGTTTATCAGATTTTTGCGGAAAAAACGGAAAAAATATAAATGTGTTTAATTTTTATAGCAGTTTTCTGGAGGTGGACATTTTTTGTCTTTAAGGACTCGTAAAGGTGGAAAATGAAAGTGATGCCTGAGGGTTAAATGAGCTACAGTGAGATGCAGCGAGTCAGAACACACATTTAGGTTTTATTTCTTATTTTATCCAGCAGGAGAAACTCGGACTGCTCGTTTCCACCACGGCAGCATCCGTAGATCACGAGGTCAGTCTGGGACGCTTTTTAAAGTCAAAACAAGCATCTTGATAAACTGATTAAATGAAAAACTAGTCTGCATCCCATGAAATGCTTTAAGCAGCGGGGGGCATGATGAAGAATGAGACCATGTGTGTGATTTCTCCCGTTTGTCGTCTGTGTGTGCATCTGTGTGCTGATGTAACCCGGAGGATGATGTGGACCAATGAAAACCACTTCCTGGACCCCTCTGTCGGCCTCGGGGGCGCTGCTGCTGTTATGTGCTTTTCCAAAGAACTTCTATTCATGCGCTTCAACCCCTCCCTCCTCCCCCAGCCCGAACCTTGAGGCTGCACAGGCTGATTGGCCGTCAGGCTTTCAGCAGGTTAAAACGCTCTTTGTTTCTCTTTGTGTGTTTTTGGAGGATGTACAACAGTTTTTAATTTGTTTTTTGAGAAAGGCTTGTGATGAAGCTTTATTGTACATAACTTAAATAAACGAGAACAGATAAATACCCTTAACTCTCTGCCTTGGTCTTTCATTAACACACATGTAGCCTTGCAGGATCCAGATCCACGTAAGAACGGAATAAATTAAATGATGCCACATGATTCAAGTTTAGCTCAGTTTTATTTAGATTTTACTGTTTTTCTGGATTGTGCAGGGTGGTGGGATGGGTTGAATGTCAGCTGGTTCTTCCCCTGGATCCAGCTCCCATGACCATGGAAAGGGTGAATGGAGAGTTGTGGACCTAAACTAAAGCATCAGGTCCTGGTTGATCACCAACAGGTTCACATAAGGGACAGATGAACGGTTCATCTGTCCCTTATGTGAACCTATGAATTCTAAGCTAATCTTTAGGTTCATCATGAACCTAAAGATTAGCTTAGAATTCATAGAAGTATTGTTTATTTTGCCTGTTCTCCATGTACTGGCACATCTACCACTAACAGTCTGCATGGTCTCGCTGCACGAACTGTCCAGCTCTGCTCCATTTTTAAATTTTTAACCACAATATTTTAGATTTTCAGATACATCATCAGGACTCGTCCTGTTTAGGGACATTTTCTCTAGTGTTTGTTACCAGAAAAAATCCATGATATCCTTCCCACTATTGATGATGTCTGATATGCTGCAGCTTTAGAGACGTCTGTAGAAGCTATTTTCTGATTGGACCGAGTTAACCAGAATTACAGCTTCATCTAAAGCTTCCCCCATCCCAGCCAGACTGTTAAGGAAGGTTTTTTTTTACCTAGTTAATACATCTGTACTGGTTCTAATCAGCATATTTATTGACAGGTTATATACCTAATTTCTTTTAAGACTCTTGATCCAGGGGTGTTAATTAAATTATAGATCTACATCCAACCTCCCCTTTATTCTAAAATTCTGGAGAAAATAGTTTAAACCATTTGAGTAGAAATAATCAGAAGAGTTTTAGTTGGGATTTAGAGCTCATCGTAACCCAGAGACAGACCTGGTGAGACATACCAATGAACTCGTGGCCTCAGTTAAAGGACTCCTGCTTGGACTTATCTCCGCTCCATTCACACTACAGCAAAATGGCGATTTTTTTGCCCATATGTGACTCATATCGGATTTTTTTTAACAGTCTGACCGACGCAAATCCGATTTTTTAAAGTTCAACGCAGACCACTTTCATATGTGGTCCTAGTTTGGATACGTATCCCATCTGTGTGGAAGCAACCTGAACGGTCAAGCTGCGTTTCAGCCGACTTTGATGTCACAGAAGTTGCATCACAGTTCTGCTGTTCCACGATATGTTGTTGTCTTTTCCTTTTTTATTGTCACACTTCAGTCTGATGAACGTTGGATTGAAATGATAATGTGAACGACCACGCAAAAAATCCGATTTCATTAAAAAGTCTGATTTGAGCCTTAAGACCTGCCGTGTGAACGTAGTCTTAGATCTCAGTGCTGCATTCGACTCCATTGATCACAACATTGTGTTACAGAAGCTTGAACATGTTGAGATTAATGGAACTGCATTAGGCTGGTATAAGTCACAGTAACCTGATATATTTCAGTTTGTTAATGTAAATGATGAGTCTTCCTTACACACCAGAGTAAGTCATGCAGTTCCACAGGGTTCTGTACTTGGACCAATACTTCTCACATTATACATGCATCCCTTCGGTAATATTGTTACATAGCATGATATAAACTTTCATTGCTATGCAGATGACACTCAGATTTACTTCTCCATGAAGCCGGATGAAACCAATCAGTTTGTTAGGTTACAAAGACATAAAGACCTGGATGACTGAATTTTCTCCATCTAAATTCAGACTGAGGTTGCTGCCTTTGAACCTGAGAACCTCAGGAAGACTCTGTCTAGCTATGCTAACTATGTCTAATTACTATGCTAATAATATGCTACTAGCTATGTAAAACAGGATTTGCTTGCATATAAAACAGGTTTTTAGAACCATCTTATTCCAGACTAGAGGACTGTTATTCCTGATTATTGTTCTAAAAAGTTTCCATCTGATCAAATGCTGCAGCCAGGGTTCTGATGAGAACTATCATCAGAGATCAGATTCCACCAGTTTATCTTCTCTTCGTTGGTTTCTTATTAGATCCAGAATAAAATTTAAATTCTCCTCCTTACATATAAAACTCTTAGTGACCAATATCCATTGGATCTTAAAGATCTCAGAGTTCCAGATTTTCACATCAGAGCTTCACTCTCAGACTCACAGGTTTACTAGTGGTTCCTGGATGTTCTACAAGTAGAATGGGAGGCACAATTTTCAGGTATCAGACCCTCTCTGTGGAACCAGTTCCCAGTCTGGCTTCAGGTATCAGACCCTCTCTACCTTCCTGATAAATCTTATAGCAGGTTTGCTTGGTGACCCTGATCCATCTTTTAGTCCTGCTGCTATAGGCCGAGGCTGCTGGGGACATCCCATAATGCACTGGGCTCCTCTCTGCTGGGGGACATCCCATGATGCACTGGGCTCCTCTCTGCTCTCTTTACTCTCCATGTAGCAACATCAGACGTTGTTGTTCATTCGTGTTTCTCTTCTTCTTTCTCAGCAGGAATCTCTGGATTAGAGTTCTACTGCTGGTTCACCCTCTTTCCTGTCCTCTCCACCCCCAACCGCTCCAGGAAGATGGTTTTTCTTCATGGTTGTGGTTCTGATGGAGGTTTTTCTCTCCAGTGAAAAATTGTCTCCAAGGCGACATTGCGTCAATAGAGCTGAACTGCATGGATGAGCTAATTTCTCTCTTCCCTTAGTAACAACGACGTAGACAAAACATCATACTTCTTTTCACACCATGAAATAATTATGTTGTTCTTGACTAGTTTAATATTTCTTTGTTAGAAATAATAATAGTAAAATGTTAAACATTGCAGGCGCAAGACTTCTGGTTGTTGGTTCAGAGGAAAAGGATGTATTGTGTGAGCATCTGCAAAGTAATTGAAGGCCAATGTTTAGATGGACAGGCTGATTACAGCGTGTCTGCTCCCACATTTCCCGATCATGGAGACTCATTGTGCTGTCTTCCAGCACACAGCACAGACAATCAACGTAGGTCTGCCACCATACTGGAAAGAAGGCATGTTAATGTTCACTATGAGCTGTCATCAAACCATATGTAGACAAACACCAAAATACTTGTAAGTGCTTAATGTTTTAAAAGCACCAAAAGTTAATGGTGCTGAAAATTTAAATGTCACCGTTTTTACTTTCTGTGTTGTCATTTTTACAGAGAGAAGCAGCTTTTTTGGGTAAACCACATTTAATAGAAAATTCTGTGTTCTTGCAAGTATGAAGGAAAAATAGATGAAAAGAAAAAATATAGATACATACAAGTACAGTGTATTATTTATATTTTCTGCACCACTTCATGAATATAGCACCACAGATTAACCAGCTACTAATGGAAGGGACCCACCAGGGGGCAAATACATACAACTACTATCCAGTAATCTGCCTCTGTACAACATGAAAGCTCCTAACAGGTTTCAAAGTACTGAAGAAGATCATGCACACAGACCGCACTGCAAAAAATCATCAGAAAAAGGCTTAACTTAAGATTCAAATTATAATCCAGTGAAATAATCAGCCAGTGCAGGAAGACAATTACTCTTGGTAAGATTTACAGAAATATGACAAATATCTGGACTGTTAACAAGTGAGAAACACTCATTTCAAGTCCTTTTATTAAGTAAAGAACAAAAAAACAAACCGACCTCATAACCAGCCTGTCAAGAATAATCGGGAATAACAGCAGGAGTGAAAAACCAGCCAACCAGGCAGGACAGAACCGTAAATTAGATGTATGAATCTCTGCACATGGATACTTGAAAGCTTGGAACTCTGAAACATTTGGTTTAACTTGGCATGAAGACGGAAAGAATATTCCAGTAAATGAACGAAAAATACTTTATTAATCCCAGAGGGAATTTGTGGAAGGAAATTTTGTGATGTTGCATGCTGGGACAGGGGTGTCATCTTAAGGGAAGTTTTGAGGCAAGCTTGGATTTTGTTGAAATCTGGTCAAATTTAAAGGGGAAGTGATGAAGAGAGAAAAGGATATAATATAATATGGATCTTCAAACGTAGGAAGGATGACCGCCATGCATACTGTTCGCTGTGTAATGTGGACGTAAGCAGCAAAGATAAAGGTACCATCGATCGACATGCTAGCACAGACAAGCCCAAGAGCAACAATCAAAGTGCGCTACCTCTTCACTATTCCTTTTTTTTGAGAAGCCACATCTCCCCAGGATGACCAAATATCTGCTGCAGAACTTTGTGAAGTTTGTCAGACCATCCAGCATCAGGAGCGTGGACTGTGGATCTACTGCGACTCGTTAATAGCCAAAGGGGAAACCTGCGGAAAAACTGAAGCTACAGCTTTTCATAAAAATGTCCTAGCACCCTTCTCCATCCAGGGGCATGTGGACTACATAACATAAAATAAACTGCATTATTCGCTGGTGACTGATGCGGCAAACAAAGGTGCAACCAAGTGTTTCTACATAGTGTTAAGATATTTTGGCTTTGAGAGGGGTGTGCAGCATGCTCTGCCTGATTTTTACACTGACAGTAACGAGACATCGGAAGCTATAACAAATTAGCTGCTGGCAAAACTCGAGACATTTGGTTTGTACTTGCAAAAAATATTAGCATGCACAGCTGACAACACCAGAATTAACTATGCAAAACACAACAGTGTTTATCAGAAGTTGAAACTAGTTCAAAATGACGTGCTTGTTGGAAACTGTTTAGCACACATTTGACACAATGCCACAAGATATGCAGCGGCTACTTGGATCTGGGCTTTGAAAATGTTGTGTTAAAGGTATATAGCCATTTTAGCATCTCAGCCCATAGAGCAGCACAGCTGGGGGAGTTTTGGTAGTTTGTGGAGGTGGATGAGTACACATAACAAGGTAGTCGTCTCTGCTGATGTCCACCAAATGCTGAAGAGTTGGAAGCCCCTGATCAGCTCTTTTCAGAGCCTGGGTGACCAAAATGTCCTAAGATTTTGTGGCAGTGCTTTGCAGAGGACAGCACTGAAGTGTCTCAGATGTCCTTCCTCTTCCTCAATCACGTTCTCAGACTGCATTCAAGCACTTGAGGCCAAATCATTCAGCGTAACTGTAGTGTTGTTGAGTAACAACACTACTCAACGTCTAACGAGGTTTCTTTAATGAGACACTCCACACTCGTACTGGTCACATCCACCATCTTACTCTCTTCTTCTACAGTCTCAGGTCTCACTACATCCCCTAGTGTCATTACTAGACACAACATCTCCCCTCTCTTTAAAAGAATACACTTCCTTAAGTGATAACAGTAAGAATCAATGATTTAACTTGTAAACTTAACAGTTTTGTAAGTACAGCATTCAAGGAGCAATCTAGCAACCAGAACACATCATTGTAAGGATTAGCAAATAATGTCAACTAAGAAGAATCAGGAAAAATATGTAGCTTTACCAGCAAATATAACAAAATTAAGTCCTGTATCAGTGACCCTAACCCATAACCTTAAGTAAATCAAAGTTTGCTAACAGTCCTGGAAAATGACTGTGTACACCATCATTTAACACAGTGTTTCGTGGGACCCCCTGCCCTGCATGTCTTAGACATGTTCCTACTCCAACATACCTGATTCAAATAAATGAACTTCCTCATCCAGTTCTTTTCAGCCTGTTAACGAGCAATTCATTGAATTCAGGTGTTAAAGTAGGGTTACATCTAAAACATGCAGGGCAGGGGGTCCCGAGGACCTGGATTGGGAAACAATGATTTAACACATTAAAATTTATGGAATAACATAATCCTTGTGCCAACTGGGCTTGTATCTGGCATGTGGCAGTTTCTTGGAAGCAGATGTCGTGTCACTGGCGTGTGAAAACCTATTAATTTTTAAGTTCTGTTCAGTCATTGTAGGGAAGTGGGAAAGATGCGAAGCATTCCACATCTTTCCGTCACTAAGCAAGAAGGAATGTTTGCCTTTGGGTTTCCTCACAGTTTCAGGAGGTGTCAACCTAGGGTGTGCTTTAGCCACATGATGTGGTTTTCTTATACTCACCCTCTCTCCTGGCCAAAAAAGTGGCTTCTGTGTGCCTTGTTTTGCATTGGTTTAGGATTTCATGTTACGCTGTCTTTTATGAATCATACGGCGTGCAAAGTTATATCGAGCAGACTCAGCTGGAGGCAAGGAAAGAATGTACAGTTCAGTAGCATTTTCCTACTATACACGAGTTCATGAGGAGAAGTAAAAGTTGCGTGGGGTGTTGCCTGGTAGACGTGAAGGCAGTCCATAACAGTCTCTTTCCATGGCAGATGAAATGCAGGGATGGTTTCCTGAAATGATATTTGTCTTCACTGAGAACCAGTCCAACTTCTCTGAGCCTCTGGAGGACAACACTGAGGTTTTGGTCATGCTCTGAAGTAGTTTTGCCAAAAACGATGAGGTCTTCCCGGTAATTTTGGACACCTGGGAGGCACTTGAGAATTCTTGCCATCATTTTCTGGAAGGCAGAAGGGGAAGAAGCTAGTCCATATGGAACCCTACAGAATCCGAATAGGCCTTTGTGTGTGATAAAGGCTGTAAGGTCTCTGCTATCCTCATGGTGGGGGCAAATGGTAGTAAGCATTAGCCAGATCAGTTGAGGAGAACACTTTTACACCTTGTAGGTTTGTAAAGATTTCCTCCATATGTAGCAAGGGGCAAGGATCTGCATAACTTTGATAATTAATGCTATACTTCTGTAATATTTGACCCAAAGGGAGCAGATACAAGTTGAACAGAAGAGGTCCAAGGACTGACCCCTGGGGGACTCCACAAGTCATGGCCACTCACTCAGATTCATAGCTGCCGATCGTAACTAAATAACTCCGGCCTTCTAGTCCAACCCAGTTTTTCAGCTTGTGCAACAGGATTCTGTGATCTA
>CM047990.1:2329416-2348783 GCA_026261665.1 Melanotaenia duboulayi | reverse complement strand
AATAATAATAATAATAATAATAATAGACCTAAAGATGATACTCTGGAGTTAAAAACTAATGTAAAAAGATTAATTTTTAAAAGGGCTTTACATTTTCATTTATGGTTCTGGCAGACCAGAAAGAGGGAGACCGTTCCAGAGTTTAGGGGCTGCTGAGGAAAAAGCTCTGTCTCTCCGAGTCCAGTCCTGGGAACTACTAACCACATTTGTTCTTCCAATCCCAGAGCTCTACAAAGACGGTGATGGTGCAGAAGCTCAGACAGATAGGAAGGAGCCAGACCATTTAAACATTTAAAAGTCAAAGGTAAAATCTGAAAGGAATTCTAAAACACAGGCTGCCAGTGAAGGGAGCGCAGTACTGGACTAATGTGCTCCCACCATCTGGTCCCTGTTAATAGGTGGGCAGCTGAGTTCTGGATCAGCTGTGGATGAAGGAGGAGAAACTGGTCACTCCCAGAATAAAGGGAGGTGCAGTAGTCCAGTCTAAAAAAGATAAAAGCGTGAATGTGCCTTTCTAGGGCATCACAAGGAAGATAAGGCTTGGCTTTACTAGTAAGGCTCAAATGATAAAAACTGGACTGTACTGCACTGACCTGCTGTCACGTTTGAGGTCAAAATCAAGTAAAACCCAAAGATTTTTAATAAAAGGACGGATAAATGAGTCCAGAGAGCCAACAGCACTGCTGCATCTTTCCCAGCAGTGATGACCTCTGTTTTATTTTCATTTCTACAGAAGAAGTTCACCTCCATCCATGTTTTCACGTCCTGCAAGCAATACACTGGTCACCAGCAGATTTTAAAGGCAGATAGAGCTGGATGTCATCTGCATAACAATGAAATGACACATTATGTTTTTCAAAAATGGAAAATAGGGCCCAAGATGGAGTCTTAAAGTACCCCGTTTATAAGTGAGGCCTCTCAGGATGAGAACCGCCCAAGATATACAGAAAAACTCCTATTTCTCCAACAGGACTCGAACCACTTGAGTACTGTGCCGTTCCCACCTACAGAATCTTGCAAAAGTAGTAATAAAATATCATGATCCGCCGTATCAACAGCAGCAGTGCGATTAAGAAGAATTAAAACAGCAGAAGCTCCAGAATCAACAGTTAAAAGCAAATCATAGCAAACCCTGAGAAGGCTGTTTCAGTGCTGAGACGTGACCTAAAACCAGCCTGGAACTTCTCATGGACTCCATGTAGTTCCAAATGATCCTGTAACTGAAGATAAACCACCTTCTCTCAAATTAAGAAGAAAAGTAAGCTTAGAAATTGGCCTAAAGTTTGAAAAACGTTAGGATTAGGTTTTTTAAGAAGAGGTTGCACAGCAGCACATTTAAACACAGCGGCATTAACTAAACGAACTACCAGGAACCTACAGCACAAAATACCTTCTTCAAGAGTCTGAAAGGAAAAGTGTCACCTGGACAGCATGAAGGCTTCAGATGTTGAACTCTTTTAGAAATCTAAGAAACAGTCACAGGTTCAACATGTTCCAGGACAATACAGGTGAAACAGCACGATCCCCTGACAGCCCTCACGGTATCATCAAACTCTAAAACCCTTTTACAGAGTAAAACAGACGGAGGAATCATACGGATTCAACAGAGTTCAAAGGATTCAAAAGAACTTACAGCTAGCAAATATTTTCATACACAAAGTTAGAGATAAACTGGGTCTTAATTTGATTATTATTATTATTATTAATAATAATAATAATATTAATAATAATAATAATACTTTTGACAACAGGAGTTACACTATGAAAATATAATAACTTTGAAAGATTGAAATAAACATTTTAACTGTCTTCTGATAATAAATATATATTTTATTGTCATTTCTTTCATCTCATTTTCTTCTTAATGTCAATGGCACGATCATTTTCTAAACTCTTTTAGCCAAACATTCTTCCTTGTTCTTCTTTAATTCTGGATTATTTTCGTGAAATGACAAAGAGGAGGGTCGAGAACTGGAACCTAATGCTGATGACTGCGGCACTACATTCTGCAATCATTAATATGCACTGTCGTATCCAAATAAATAAAAAAAGAATAGAATGAAACAAAATACATGTGAAATGAAATTTAATAAAATACTGTTTTCTTGTTTGTCACAGCTGGAATAAAGTGTTCCTAAAGCTGATTCACTAACTTCTTGGTCCATATTGAAACAATGCAACCTAAAACAAACCTGTTAATTTGAAAATTAGTGACAATAGAAAACATTTAAATACTGGATCTTAAATGAATAATGAAAGAAGTTTAAAAAGCTAAAATGATCATCATAGTAAAACGTAACATCTTAAACCCTCCAGAAAGGAGCAAATAAACAGAAAAGACATCTTTATAAAACGCTTCAAATATCTCAGATACTTCGTGGAATTTGAATCAAAGGGAACTGAATACTGAACTAAAAATGTCCTACACATTTACAGGAACTTACTGGGGACGCTGATCCGGGCTCTTAAAGATCTTTTCCACGCTTATTGCTGTTATCTGTGGGGTGTATTTGGGCATTTTGACACGTCACCAAAAGAAATAAACTGATCTGAGTAAAAATCAACTGGAGCAAAGATTGGGTTAGTAATTTAATTGCCTGCTCTACCATTTGGTAACGTGACAATGAAATCATTAAAAATATGTGGACTTTTGTGTATATAATACCAAAAGTAGTGTTTCATCTCATTACTGTTTTAAGTTCTGGTCCTTTCACTAATTAACTGTTATTATAGCTATTTATTTAAAACAAATGCTGGTTTTCTTATTATTGGGAGAGAGAGAAAGAGAAATTTAAAAATAAACGCAGAGTAACATTTTAATGTTTTTTTCTTACTGCGAACATGAATGGCTTGAGGGATTTTCAATATTCAGTTCTTGCCAGAATCAGACGCGTTTCTGAACGCATGTTACATCTGGTACATCAAATTTTAATTTTACACGAGGAAAATCTTTTAAAAATAACGCGGTGCTGTCAGGTGGAGCCTGTGTGGCTGAATATTGGGGATCCTGCTTCCGCAAAACTGCTCAGATCTTCTGATGTGTTTGAGCTGGACGNACTGCTCAGATCTTCTGATGTGTTTGAGCAGCAGGTGGAGGACTGGACGGGTCTGGACATGGATCACAACTTGTTGCGCAAAGACAGGAATAAAAGTTTGCAGGGAAACGGGAGCATACCTACCGACTACAGTCAGCAGCATGTTATCCAGAAGCAGGGCGACGAAAACAATGAAGAGAATCAGTTTCCTCGACTGTCCCTCTTCCCGGAGCCATTTGATCAAATTAAACTGCCGGAGCGCATCTAGTGCCCCCATGGTGTTAGTCCGGAAAAGATCACCGCGACAGAAAAACGGGTCCTCCTGGACAGAGACAGCTCGTTAACTTTCAGATATCCTGGAAAATTTTACAGAACATTTAACCAGAGGGAATAAAAAGCGTTTTGAGTCTGAGAGGAAACAGGGAGATCTTAGAGGAGCTCCTACCTCAGATGAGCGGGGACCACCAGCAGCAGCAGCAGGACTGGGAGGACCAGATGAAGACTTTCCACTCAGCCAGCCGCTGCTGACGTCACTCACTTTTATTACGTCCCGTTAGACCTGTCCTCGCGATCCTACATCACAACACAATAACGCAGTTTAAACACCAGACCTGAGGAAAACATACACGACAGTCACGAGATGGAAGCAACAAAATAATGTGACTACGACTGTAGTCCGATTATAACAAATACATTAGCTATATGATCCAGATCGATTGTATTCCTCTATAACACTGCTTTAATAACTGTGGTAACATCGGAAAAGCATGAAAATTAAAACATCTTTACATCAATAATCTGGATCAGCAAGTGGACAAAATTTACAAGTTCAAAAAGATACAAACAAGGCATGCAGGGGGGCTCTGGTCTACAGATGGTGGTGGTAGACTGAGTCCTGATGCGGTAGTAGGGGTATCGGTTCTGGTGTACTGTCTGGTGATGGTGGTTGACTGGATCCTGGTGTTGTAGTAGGGTTATCGGTTCTGGTCAAATGTTTGGTGGTGGTGGTAGACTGGCTCCATTGTGTTGTAGCAGGGGTATTGGTTCTAGTCTAATGTCTGGTGGTGGTGGTAGACTGGATCCATGGTGTTGTAGTAGGGGTATTGGTTCTGGTCTACAGTCTGATGGTGGTGGTAGACTGGGTCCTGATGCGGTAGTAGGGGTATCGGTTCTGGTGTACTGTCTGGTGATGGTGGTTGACTGGATCCATGGTGTTGTAGAAGGGGTATCGATTCTGGTCTAATGTCTGGTGGTGGTGGTAGACTGGATCCATGGTGTGGTAGTAGGGGTATCGGTTCTGGTCTAATGTCAGTGGTGGTGGTAGACTGGATCCTGATGCAGTAGTAGGGGTATCGGTTCTGGCGTACTGTCTGGTGATGGGGGTTGCCGGGATCCATGGTGTTGTAGAAGGGGTATCGATTCTGGTCTAATGTCTGGTGGTGGTGGTAGACTGGATCCTGATGCAGTAGTAGGGGTATCGGTTCTGGTGTACTGTCTGGTGATGGTGGTTCACTGGATCCTGGTGTTGTAGTAGGGGGGTTGGTTCTGGTCTACTGTGGTGGTAGACTGGATCCTGGTGTGGGTAGTTCCACGTTGGGAGCTATCAGACTGCTGGTACTGGRTCTGGTTGTGTCTGTGCCTGATRTGTCCTTCCTTTATACTCCTCTTCATTCTTATATCTTCCTTTACTAAACCAGACTCATTCCAGGATATATTTCTCTACATTTTCATGCTGTAGCTACTTTAAAACTAGCTAGCAGCCTKGCTAGCATCCTGTTTAAATGAAACTGGACCATGTAGCGCTAGCTTAGTCAGCACTAAGTAATGTGGATACTGAGATTCTCTTTGAGCATCTTTATAGTTTATTTTCAGCTCCAAAGTGAAAATCTGAGCTGACGTGTACTCCCTAAATACACTCACTGGAAACTAAATATGACCTGGGTTCCCCACATTATCGTTAAACCAATCTAGTGCTAGCATGGAACTAGATTAGCACTGCTACGTAGCTTCATGCTAACATCAGCTTAATAGCCATAACATTAGGGACTAAATCTCTTCTAGAAATGTGCAGCCACATGTCAATATTTTTAAAGGATGGATAATAAGGAAACTACTTTAAAACATAGTAATACTTGTGAAGAAATCATTGGCCTCCTCTTCTAGTAAGCTATGAATCACCTGAAGTGTCCAGACTGAAGCACATTGTGGATGTTGAGCTTTAAAATGTTCACATCATGGAGAATAAATTTCTTTTTGTAGACGTTAAATCAGGATATTACCTTCCTCCTATGGTCTCAAACCAAATATTTTACTACTTAGTTATTATAACCAGGTTAGTACAGTCTGACTGTATCACACCTTTTATATCCATGTTTTCCTTGCCAGATTATAATCAGACATTTTGACTGTTAGAACAAAGAAAATAGAAACAATTCCATGACTGATCCAGATTTAAATCTGTCACACATTTAGATTCATGGATTGTTACCAGTAAATCTTCTAGTTACCGGTAGACAGACTGTAAACAAAGCATTAACTATCAGGCTGATTCTCGGTTCTGTTATTTTCTCTGTTTGTTTCTCAAATGTGTAAAATTAGAAATACCTTATTGTAAAATGGTACAATTAACTCTAATTAAATTTTCCTTTTTTGCCCCCATGAAGTTGCTCCAGGTTGTTTCATGTCTCCTACACAGAGCAACACAGGCTTTCAATGGAAACAACAGAAATGAACAAAAAATGGTATTCATATATTCAGCCTCACGACACTGAGCTGACTAAGATCATGATTAAGGAGTTTAATCAGTTTCTGGTTTTGATGTGACGTTGCACCAATAAAATTACCTGAGCAGAAAATGAGTCAGCTGTAATATAATATCTTACCTATATAACCTCTTGTTGCCCTTTTTCATAAAGCACCTTACAGACGAGATCAATTCAAGCCAATTCACTGTTATCCAATTAAAACTAACTCATCATATGATACATTTACAATAACTGTGTTCACATAAACCAGCTCATAAAATAAATACCTAGCTAAGGAAGACGGGTCCGATAACCGGAGGTTCGGCTTCCTAAAGGTTGAAACTCTCCTTAGATATGTTGTACTTGTTTTCTTTTTAAAGTTCTATTTCAGCAGGCATTGAGAGCTACAACCACTTAAAGAAACTGAATACCAATCCAGAAGTTCTGGTTCTGTTCTGGAGACTGATCTGGACCCTGAAGCTTATTGTCCAAAGAAAAATGTTGCACAAACTGCTGGACATGATGGAGAATTCTTCACATCCTCTACACAACAGAGTGAGGAAACAACAGTGTTCAGACAGAGGCTTCTTCAGGTCTGCTAAAACACAGAAAGGTTCAGGAGGTCATTCCTGCCAGCAGCCATCACCCTCAGGAATAAGACTTTGGCAACACATTTCTTTAAAAACCAATCAATATATATATATATATATATTTCTAAAAAGCCTACCACAACATTATAATTCCCCTCAGGGAATCAATAAAGTATTTTTAATTTGATTTGTTTTAATATCCCAGCCTGCCTGTTTTCTGTCATCTTCATCTCTATCTTAATGTTGCAGCGTTACCTCTTTCTGTCATATAAAATCTCTTACAACTATTTTATACATTATTTTACTACTATACTAATTTTATTACTTACTATACTTTACACTGTATCCACTATACTTGAATACCCTACATATTGGTTACGCATGAAATTTCTGACTAGTGAACAGAGAAGTTGTTCAGTTTAATCATGAAGATATGGTGTCACCTGGTGGACAGACATAAGTACTGCACTTACATGGAAGAAGGCGCTACGAGATCATGAAACTGTCGTTTCTGCAGGAGCTGCATTACAGCAGGAAGGTTCGGGGTTGAAACATCTTTTGGAGCGTCTCTGTGGGTTTTCCACCTGAGATTCCTACTAACCCTCCATCTGAGCCAGCAAGGGTTTTGAAGACAATCATCATCAGTGATCATATTTCCACCAGTTTTACCTTCTCTTCATCGGTTTACTGTTATATCCAGAACAGAATCTAAAACTCTCCTCCTCACATATAAAACTCTAAGTGACCCAGATCCATTGGATCTTAAAGATCTCAGAGTCCAGATTTTTCCATCAGAGCTTCACTCTCAGACTCGCAGGTTTACTGGTGGTCCCTGGAAGTTCTACAAGTAGAATGGGAGAAAGAACCTTCAGCTATCAGACCCTCTCTGTGGAACCAGTTGGCTTCAGGTAGCAGACTCCCTCTCTACATTCTGACCAGGTTTAAAACCCTCTTTTTTTTATTAATCTTATACTAATTAGGAGTGGTCAGCCATCCCTTTAGTCCTGATGTTATAGGCCGAGGCTGCAGGTGAACATCCCACGATGCACTGGGCTCCTCTCTGCTGGGGGACATCCCATGATGCACTGGGCTCCTCTCTGCTCTCTTTACTCTTCATGTAGAAACATCTGACGTTGTTGTCATTCATTCGTGTTTCTCTTCTTTCTCAGCAGGAATCTCTGGATTAGAGTTCTGCTGTCCTCTTTCCTGTTCTCTCCACTCCTAACTGGTCCAGGCAGATGGCGTCCTTCCTGGTTCTGATGGAGGTTATCATGAGTTGAATTGAATTAATAAAAGTGAATTAAGCTATATAACCAGGTAACTGCATTTTGTGAACCTTAGTGAAACAATAGTTGCGTTAAGCTTTCAATGTAAGCAACATTAGACTCACTTGATGCTGTGAAGTAAAATGTCTGATGTGTCTTTGCATTTTAAAATTTTCCATGTGCAGCTTTAACAGAGAATGTCCCATCCTGATAAGGAACTGTATGTAAACCTGTATCTGACAGAGAAAAAGAAAAATCCTTCATAAACATGAAAAATTGCAACATTGCAATGAGACAAAAATATCTGCACTGAACTTCCTCAGGGTTTGCAAACAGCTCTACCTAGTGGTGAGATGTCAGTGCAGCAGCTCACCAAGCAGTTTT
The DNA here is from genome assembly GCA_026261665.1 of Melanotaenia duboulayi. NCBI lineage: Eukaryota > Metazoa > Chordata > Actinopteri > Atheriniformes > Melanotaeniidae > Melanotaenia > Melanotaenia duboulayi. The sequence goes on along the minus strand of CM047990.1, from coordinate 2,340,765 downwards.
AAAGATAACTTCTCACCATGTAAGAACTTTATAAGTAAATTAATATTATATTGAATAAAAGAAGATGAGGCTAGTGACCTTGAATGATAATTTAATCACTTTGCTAAGAATGAAACAGTGAATGAGCATACTATTAAGTACAAGATTACAGTCAAAAACCTAATTTTCAGACTTAATCAAATGTGATGCAAAAACACATTAAATAAAATAATAATAAAAAAACAAAACAAAACAAAAAAAAAACACAGTTACTAATTATTTCAGTTTTTGAGCCGAATCTGTCCATTAAGCATCTTAAACACTGTGTGTGAAGCTGATGGAAGTCATTCAGCATGAGGTCTTCATTGACCTGAAATAACCACAGACCTGCTGGCTGATGGTAGCATGTTGTCATGGTCTGTGGGATTTAGTTTGGACTCTGGTCTGGACTCTGGTCTGGACTAGTTGACCAGTCTTTGAATATAAAAGCTCTGCAAGGTTTCTATTCTCTGAACATGTCACAGATGGATTCTCAGCCTAAACCGTTCTTGAATGTAAACCATCAGTAGGGTTTAAAATCCATTCTGTGACTGACTGGAAACCAGTATAAACTGCAAGCCAGTGTAAAGATGTTCAAACTGGTGTGATGTGTGTAGTCCTGGCTAAAACTCTAGCAGCAGCATCTGAATCAGCTGCAGCTGTTTAATGCCCTTTTTAGGAAGTCCTGTTAAAAGACCAGTACAGTAATCCAGCCTATGGATACCCCTTGGTTTATTCACCCCCCGTCTTTCCTGTCCTGAGACCTATTGCACAGAATTAGGATTTAGACATCCATGATAAATAATAAAGCCGGGTGAAACCAATCCTGGATCAGTTTGCGCTCATGGCTTACTTAATAGACCCTTGGGATCTATCACAGAATCACTGATCTAATGGCAACAAGTACTTCTCTCTCCGTCCTAGCAGAAAATCCTCCTGGAAGTGTATAAAGAAGTCAAGGACCAAAAAAAAACAAACAAAAAAGAAACGAAAAGAAAAGAAAAAGAAACAAAAAAAAAACAAACAAACAAAAAAAAAAATCACAAGTAGAAAGTTTAGTAAAGTATTGTAGACCACCTGAATAAATAAGTAGTACACACATTCTCACTACTAAATCAAATCAGACCAAACCTTATTTATACTGTAAAGCACTTTTCATGCAACCAGCAACGCATAATGCTTTACATATTAAAAACAATTTATGCATATTAACATCGAGCCTTTAATCACCAATATATGTAACATAGCAATATAAAAACACACTTCATAATCTCCTGGTCCTCGTCAGAACTTGTGCTGGGGAGTTCTGAAGTTACTGTAAACTAGAAATAGTCTTTTTGGGAAGACCAGAGAGCAGGCATTCCAGTGATCTAATCTACTAGAAATAAAAGCATCGGCATCTCGGTGCTGTCCAGAGAGAGGAATGGGCAGACGCTGGTAATGTTTTTAAGATGGTAAAATCCTGTTTTGCTACATTTCTAATGTGTGGAATAAAATACAGCTCAGAGTGGAAAAGAACATCCAGATTTCTCCCACACTGAGAAGGATTAAAATAATTTAGGTAAAATTATGTCTCTCTCTTGTCTTCAGGACCGATGATTAAAACTTCAGTTTTGTCCTGGTTGAGCTGTAAGAAGTTCTCTGCCATCCATGACTTTATATCTAAAATACTGTTTAAAAGGACATTAACTGGCTCCAGCTCATCAGGTAATCTTTTAGTGGTAATCTTGTGATATTTAAAGAACTACGAGCTAAGAGGGGGTAAACATCCTAAGAACAAAGGGGAATAACTTGAACTTAAGGCACTGACCTATTAACACAGTTAAAAAGTTAAAGAAACACTTAAAATCCATACTGTTTAAAAGGTTAATCTGTTCTACTGCCTTTTTTACCTCCCCTGAAAAAAAATAAAAACTTAAAATTAGGCGGGGAGGCCTCGGTGAGAATGTCTGGTGCATTGTTGCTAAGTTTCAGTTAAAATAGACGGTCGATGTTATTATCTAAAATCAGATCATTATTAAGAAAAGACTTGTTTTACAGTGATTTGACATCATAAAGAGCCATGTCGAGTGATGCAGGTAAGTTTGGTTGTGAGACTGTAGATGTGGGGTTTGTAACAGTAGTTGTGTTAAAAGGACGGAGACGTCCTACAGTATAAGTATGTGGATATGAACAGTGATGTTTGTTAAGTCTGAAGGTGATGTGCACGGGTAAATGATGTCTGACTGGGGAAGTGATCTGGTTGGACCATCGATCGGAGAGAGCTTTGCGGAAGTGGAAAGGGTCTGAGGGAAGACGCCTGAAAGCGGAGACATGGTTAAAGTCTGTAAAATATCTGAGGCATCCTGACCTTTCTTGTCGAAAAAAGCTGTTGGCAGGACGTCAAGACAGCATGTGGTGGATTTTCAGATAGAAAATTATCTAATTCAGGTGCCATCTCCAGCTGGTTGAGCTAAAACTGCGAAAGATCAATTTTAGTCAGTAAAACTTCCTTTAATCCAGTGTAATCCACTTTATCCATATAGCACATTTTAAAATGCATGGTTACCAATGTGCTGTACATATACATTGAAACGCAGACGTTCCACACACAGCTAGGAAGTTTTCTTTTCAAAAAATAACATTTAAAGACTTGAAAAACAAAACACTAATATTTCTGAAATATACAGAAGAAATCTAAAAACTTAAAGCAATTAAAAAACTATAATGTATTAAGTACTATGTTGTTTTGAGAACATGTCTTATTTGTCTAAAAAGAAAATAAATCTAATCAAACACATTTCATCTTAGAAAAATAATTTTATTTCCAGAAAATTAGCTAGCTCTTTTTTTTAATATGATATCCCAACTAATTCTGAACCAAACAAAGCTGTAAAAATGTTCCAACTTCAGAGGAGAAACATTAGGATATTAGTTTTATCCTAAAAAAAAGACCACCTTTATATATACACGTGTGGTCATGAACACTGAACAAACAGAACTAGAAAGAAGCTAAATATTACTAAAATCTGAGCAAATCACCAAATAAAAAGAATTCATACAAGACTAAAATGTGCCTCAAAACCACACAGAAAAATCTTAAATTCAAGCAGCTTATCAATAAAAATCCACTGATTTAAGAACACATTTTTGTCTCAGGCTAAAGTTAGTATTTAAGAACTGAAACCATCTGAGATTAATAATGAGTGAAAAAAGATTAAAAGTAAGGCTGTCAAAATAATGCAACCACTAATTTATGTAATTTATAGCGTTAAAACATTTAACGGAATTAACAGACCTCTCCGCACACTTTTCCCGGTGAGAGGGTTCAATACCTGCACTTTTCCTGCATTTAAAAAAAAGAACATTTTCCAGCTGTTCTGTACAAATGGGTCTGCTCTGTCTGTGCTACCTTCTCCTCCTCCTTTCCTGTTGCTTCATTAATCATCACACCGGCTGCCGGTGATCAGCTGATCGGCTTTACTGTCTTGCTGTCTTATTTATCGTTCAGCTGAGAAGAAAGAAACTAGCGGTTTGTGATTCGTACCAGCACATACACTACCGTTCAAAAGTTTGGGGTCACTTTGCCATGGGATTCAATCAGGAAGTGACCCCAAACTTTTGATCAGTAGTGTATTTTCCCAAAAGTGTTGTTTTATGGATACGCTAGCAATGCTAGTAAGCAGTAAGCTAAATTTATCAGTTAATAAAATCCATGTCATGTGAAATTGAAGAATGAAACATGTTGATAACAGCTTGTTTGCCTTTATTCCATAACTTGTCAGAATTGAGGTTTGCTAGTGACACAGCTGTAAAATCTGCTAGTCATCAGACAGCCATGAACACATCTATGAAGATCAGATTCAGATATCCAGTGAAAATGAAACAACAAAAGGAAGCAAAGAGACGTGTTCTCTAGATCACAGCTGCTGTGTTGGAGACACAGGTCCGATCATTTATGGGCCATGAATGGAGAGAAAGAAATTATGAACATGTTCTGAGATATAAATCTGAGCAGGACCTTCTCAAACAAAGCAGCTGACAGGTGGTAGAACGGATTTATACTAGGAATGCATGATATCAGGAAACCACTGCTGAAAGTCGCAATGACGATGTGACCTGTGATAAATGAAATGAAGCTGCTGCTTTGATGTTTTTATAGATAAAGCTCCATTGGCTAAACTCTCACGCAAAGACGTTATAGCTTGTGCTATAATAATGCTAGTAGCGTGTTTTAGTGTAGTAAAAGTTTGGAGATGTTTTTAAACCAATTTTGATAAAATGTAAAGGAAATTTGTTTTATATTCCAGTGTGGATTGAAGCAGTTTCTGTCTGATGAAGCAGAGTTTTAGACATGAATGGAACGATGACTGATATGAAAAACAGAACTAATTGGATAACGCCAGATAAATACCCTCATCAGTACCAGTAGACCACAGTTATCTGTGGTCCACATCATCTGTCCAGATGTCCATGCTGCTGTTCTTATAGGTAGATACAAGGTAATTAGGATTCGCAATTAAGGCATTTACATCCAGCTGTTAGCATTTACATCCAGCTGTTACAATCTATTGAAGCCGTTAGCATACATCAAGCTGTTAGAATCTACTTAAAGCCATTAGCATACATGCAGCCGTTAGCATTTACATCCAGCTGTTAGAATTTAGTTGAAGCCGTTAGCATCTACATGCAGCCGTTAGTATTTACATCCAGCTGTTAGCATCTACTTGAAGCTGTTAGCATCTACATGCAGCTTTTAGCTTCCTCCTGCAGCTGTTAGTATTTACATGGAATATCCAGAACTGGATGACCCCTATTTGTTTCGCCATTGACGCGTACAAAGCATTAATGCACAGCAGCGTTTAGAACAGCGTCATGTCTATTTCTTAAAATATGCTAATAGAAATGATTAATTATCGCGGTATAGGCAGTTGTTGATGATAATATTGCAATGAAGGTAAATTTTCAATATATTGTGCAGCTCTAATTTGTACTTCAGCTATGCAGGGGCAGGTCTAAAAGAGTTTTGATATGGGGGGGCTAGGTCTGGTAGGGGCACTGGCCAAGTAACGGGGTGCACAAATAACACCTCTTTTGAAGGTTAAGAATTTATGAAATATTGACCTGATTATTATAACTGAAGTGATCATCAAAAATCCAAGTGAAGGTCAGTTAACATTAAATATTCGTAAGCACTGGCTCCTTCTGGTTGAATACAGTAAAAAATTTGGGCATATTTCAGGCATAGTGTCGAATGGTGATTAATCATGATTAATTTGTAAGCTGTGATTAATCAGATTAAAAATTTTAATCATTTGACAGCCCTAGTTAAAAGACAACCAATTATTAAAACAAGATTCTGGCTGACATTAAGACTTTAAAACATCCTTCTTATAGCAACTTTATGAACTCTGGTTAAATAAAGGAAATGATTGTGTTCCTCTCTAACACGGCTGTGATAACTGTGGTCACATTAGAGAGACATAAGAAATAAAACATCTTTACATTGATCTGGACCACCAAGTGGAAATATTCAAAGTTCAAAAAGGTCCATAGAAAGTAAGGTGGTTGTTTTTGGTACAGCATGTGGAGCTTGATGTGGTAGTAGGGCGACCAGTTCTGGTTTACTGTCTGCTGGTGGCTAATGCCACCCCAGACACCCCTCTAGCTCCACTCATGTCTCCAGGTTAGATAAGGTTGGTTACCAGCGTTACCTGAACTGAGCTTCCTGATCCAGTGTCACTTCTCCACCTCCACTACAGCTGAATTATATTCAGATGAAAGTGAACTGAAGTGGACTGGAGTTCTAAAAGTGCCTTGAATGACTTACTGTGAACTGGTGGTGACTAAATTAACTGAATTAAATTAAAACATTTATTTTTATCAGAGTATTTCCTGAACAGTGACCAAGTTTGATATTAGTAGGTTTTGGCTTTTTAATGCAACATAACTACTTGTTTAAGTCTTTGTGTAAATTTTTTCATGTCAGCAAAGATTCTGTGAAATCATCTGTTCATCAATTTTCTATGGCGCTTATTCCAGCTCAGAATTGTGGGGAAGCTGGAGTCTATCCCAGCAATTAGCAGGTGAGAGGCAGGTTCACCTGGACAGGTCACGGTCCATCTCACCTCCTCTGTCCAAACTATACATTTACTCACTTTTATTTGGACAAACGTCTCATTGATCAGTTTATAAAACTATCCAGAGTAGCTTAAAATATGCAGAGCACGTAGGCGTCCTGTTCTGTTCTGTTCTTCAGTAAACTCGTCAATATGCAGAATTTAAGCATTTTGATGGAGTTTCTTTGGAGTAATACCTGCATTTATGGCTACAAGTGTTTGTCACATGCACACTTTTTAATTTTGCCCATGCTTAAAATAAACAGCAGAGAATGCACCGGTCGAGCTGAACAGGCTTCTGCTGAGACCTTGATTCAAACCCATATTACTGAGTTCGTACAAGTTTTAAAGATAATTCTGAAAATCTTCTGAAATCTTAGTTTGTCTCTTCATTGCTGACAGTCTCTACATTACCCCTGCTGATGAACTTAATGCAATTACGGTAACAGCTTACAATTCGCGTTTGGCTCAGCTTAAAGGCCATGGACATGATTGCCATGCCAACAATGATGAAAAGTGAGATAAGCATGAAATACTTTGGGTGCTTTGGCATGATATCACCAAAACCAATAGTAGTTAGCGTGATGAAGCAGAAGTAGTACGAGTCAAAGTCTGTAAATTCAGTTTCCCACAGAGGCAAAATCAACCCACCAAAGCAGATGTATGCAAATACAATGAGGAGGATAATTAAAAAAGGTACGTTCAGCGTTTCCATTTCATCTCCTAAGCCGGTGAAGTCCCATATGGCATGTCCTCTGGGTGGTGGAGGCAGGCGGTCCAGCTCTGGACAGGACAGGGTTCTGAGTAGCGGGCTCTTTCTCATTAAATTCTCCCTCTCAAGAAGCTTTTCAAAAATCTCTTTGTTGTTTTCAAGCTGCATGGACTTGTGACGAACATCCGCCTGGCTGCTGATCACCTGCCGGATGTCGAGCGGTTCACGGATCACTACATCTTGGCTAAAAGCAAATGTAGCATCTTCAAAGGCCTGATGGCTGGAGTCCACGACCTTCTCTGGAGCTTTCCATGGTGACCAGGTGCGGGAGCAAGAATCTTGGAAAAGCTTGTGGAGCTGAATGTAGGCTCTGGACATCAGAAAAGCGAGGAAGTCTCCCACGTCGAGGATTACCAGCAGCATGAGAGGGATGCCCACCATGGCATATAGGACACACACCACCTTACCAGGCGAGGTAACTGGATAGATATCCCCATATCCTGCACCAACAGAGAAATAAACACACAGTGAATAAGGTTCCGCTACTAATCTTTTTGCTAGTAAGGTACGACTTGTTATGTAGGTATGACTTGTCTGTTGTTGGTTATACAATTATGACAATCACCAGGCCAGTCAGATGCGCAGTCAGTCTGACTGCCTGGTTGTTGATTACATTTTATCTTCTTAGGCTGGCCCTGCCTCGTACACAAGATTGTTTGGACTGACATGCAGCTGATTGTAATTGGCCAGTTACTGTCACTGGCCACAGGCCAGCCACTGCTCACGTCATAAGTACTATATGATTTAGGATGTACTGCTCTATGTGTTGTTTGTAGGCATGGATCTAATTATATATAATCACTGATTATACATACACACACACACACACACACACACGCACACACACACACACACACACACACACACACACACATATAAATATGCCTTGGTTAAAAGACAATTAAATGACACGCAAGTTATCAGAAGGGAGTGCAGGAGGCTGGAAAGGAAGTGGAAGAAAGATGGACTACAGTTTTCATTTGAAATGCTCAAGGCCAGCTGGAGCTGTTATCGGGCAGCAGTAAAGGCTGCTAACAGTAAGTATTTTTCTGATATTATTGCTGCTAACTCACATAATCCTTGTGTTCTTTATAACACATTGAACCTTGTTTTAAATGCGAATGAACCTGACTCTTTGCAAGCCTCAAACAAGACATGTAAGAACTTACCTTGTTACCTTTTCTGAGTAAAATATTGGAAAATATTGTTTACACTCAACTGAAGGACTTCCTGGATGAGCATAAAATTCCAGAAGTATTTCAGTCTGGTTTTAAAGCATTTCACAGCACAGAATCAGCTCTTTTAAGTATATTTAATGACTACTGCTTGTAGTTTTAGATCTTCCCGCTGCTGTTGACACGGTAGAGCATGATATTTTGTTTCTCGGCTGGAGGATTGGGTGGGAATTACGGGCTCAGCTCTGCAGTGGATGAAGTCCTACCTCTCTGACAGGAACTTTTGTGTGAGAATTGATGTTTTTTTATCTCCTACACTGCTGGCTGGCTATGGGGGTGCCACAAGGTTCTGTTCTTGGGCCTCTTCTTTTTTCATTGCACCTTTTGCCACTGGGAACTATTTTACACAAACACGAGATTTCATTCGATTTATATGCTGATGACTGTCAAATCTACTTCCCTTCAAGCAGTCTGATGGTCACTCTACTCATCTCCTTCTCGACTGTCTCAGTGATATTAAGTCATGGATGGATCTTAACTTTTTGAATTTTAATGAACATAAAACTAAAGTGGTTTTATTTGTGCTGATCTTTCAGCTCTGACTCCATACTTTAAGTCTGTTGTCACCAACTTAGGTGTAAAAATAAATGGTGGCCTTGGGTTTGTTAACCACGTGTGGTGGTAAAATCATCCTTTTTTCATCTCAGACATCTTTCGAAGGTTGAACCCTTCCTTTCAAGGTGTGTCATGGAATTGGTAATCCATGCTTTTATAAACTCCCGGCTGGATTATTGTAACCCTCTTTTAATAGGAATTAACCAGGGAACTCTATCACGGCTTCAGTTTTTTTTCTTTTTCTTTTACCTTGCTCTGTCCTGCCATGGTGGCATCAGTATGATGGTCTAGCTGCTGGGTTGTGCCAAACAAATTTGCTTTGCTAAGAGCTTTATGGGTATAAGGTTTCTTTTGATATTGTCATTTTTTTATTTCTTTATTTCTTTAAATTTATTGTTTTATGTTATTTATTTGGAATTAAGGAATTCATGTTATCTTGCTGGACCTGACTAGAGGGGACAGAAAAAAGGAGAGTGATGAAGAGTAGAATTAAGAATGAAGAGTAATGAATGAAAAGTAGAAAAAAGGAAGAAGTGAGAAAGATCCAGCCGATAGAAGCAACAAGCTTCAATCCAACCTTACACCAGACAACCAGCTGCTACACCTGTACAGAAACACAACATTTCCTACAGCTTTTACAGGTAAACTAAGCTGGCAGTCATCAGGAGTTCCTAAAAACTAACCAAGACAGCAATGGGTCTATGTCAGACACGCAACTTAACTAGCTGACACGCTGACTGACTGACTCTCCACTGAAGCTCTGGGTCATCATGGAGGTCTACAGCCTGCAGCAGATAAAGAAGATTTCTGGATCTGCTCTCATTGTTCCTCTTGTTGACAAATTTGCACATAGTTTGTTTTTATTTTTACCACAATTGCACATTATATTGTTTCAGTGTTGAAATTTCTAAGAAAAGATGAAAAATTTTCTCACTACATTACTTATATTAGGCCACAACTTCAGTGTTTTTATTATCTAACATGTGCATGTTCTCTATTTTCTTTAATTGCAATTTGATCTGTTTATAGTTGTGCTGCTGCTGTTTATTCTGACTGAGGATTTCAATAAAAACTTTCATGAAAAAGTAAAACTGTCCAGCTTCTCATCTGGTTAACGATCATGTTTTCTATTCAGTGTTTATCTCCATGATTTTTAATGTTAGTAAAATTTAATGTATTTTTCATTATCAAACTGACACTGGTTATTTATGTGCTTAAGAGGCAAAGAAAAGTCAAAATACTTAAAAAAATGCCTTTGACACACTTTATTATTCATGTTTAAGCCATGTATAAAAACAACAACAAAAAACTGCACATTTTTGCTGCACAAATAATATATATAAAAAAAAAACTTCCAACTGTCTGACTGTGCACACACATCATCGTCATCATGTGTCTTATCCTCTGTGATCAGCTGATCACCATCTTCTCCAGCATCAGGTGTCCTCTTCATGGTCTGTAGCTCTCCAGGTCTGCATCCTGGTGAACTCCATCTCTGCTGCTTGCAGCGTCTCTTTCCTCAGCTGATCCGTCTTATTCGTCCTGCAGAGCGTGCCGCGTTTGTGTAACTGATGTGAGTCCTAGAAGCAGGGATGGTACACAATCTGAGTCTCCATCATTTCTTAAGCTGGTTGACCTGCAATCACATGTTTGGTGTTATTAAAAAACTAGTTAACACTGGATGCTTCCATTACATTTTACAATCTGAACCACTTCATCCAACCAGTTAACATCCCACAAGATCTCACAGAACTCTTGGTATTTACCTGTATCTTTAAAATCATTCACTCTGTGAGGTTTTATATAAAGATGATTAAATAAAATAAACTCTGATCAAACACAAACAGATGAACCCATTTCTATTTCCCTCCCTCTTTGCCTCTAGTTTACAAATGAAGTTAGCCAACGTGAATATAGCGACTTTAAAAAGCCAAATAAAGTATATTCATTAACATTACTCACACAATAAAAACAAGAACAAAAACAAAAACTCTACTTGCCTTTATGTAAATGCCGAGAGCAAAGAGCATAAAGGGAGCTGGTGGTGAACGTGATGTCCTTCCCTCACCGCTGCGACCAGGCCGTCCGATGTCTCAGTTACATCCTCAACCTGCTTTCCACAGGCTCTTTTAAAAGTGGGAAACCGAAACAAATCTAACGTCATGGCTACTTTTCCACCTTTTTTTCATCGTGTGAGTTAGTGTGGCCATCTTTCACACAACACGAGACTCCCATTTTATCAACGATGATAACGCAGCAAAGATGACGAACAGTCGTTTACAATGAGGATGCAACCAACATGGCGGTCGACTGCGGCTATCCAGAGTGTGACGTCAGCTGACACAGACCGATAACAACATGAATCACAACAACAACCAAAGTACCAGAAACACACACACCTGAACCAAAGCATCTCTTAGTGTGTAAACCCACTGGACACCTCAGTGCTGAGTCAGCATGCAGAGGATGAGGAATGAGGAGGATCAGAGATGATTGTGATCCTGCAGATGTCACCACGCCTCCACGGAGGCTAGAGGCAGACTAGGGTGGCCCAGAGACCCAGGCCAAAGGCAGCAATCCTGGAGCACGAACCCAAGCCCCCCATCAAGAAGACATTTGGAAAACATCTGCTTTGGATGGTAGAACAGTATACTGGCTGACTGGGGCAAAC
>CM047990.1:2304607-2322591 GCA_026261665.1 Melanotaenia duboulayi | reverse complement strand
GAACTCAAGACAGGGATAAATCCAACGAACTAAACCACACATGACCAAATGAGAGGATCTGACAAGGAGTGACTGAAAACCAGGAGTACTTATACACAGAGGGAGTAACGAGACAGGTGAAGTGGATGACTAATCAGGACAGGTGAACTAACGAGGCAGGAACAGAAACCCAAAAACATGAACATAACACACACCAACACCCAGAAACCATGACAATCACATCAGGGGTAAAGAAACATTTCTATGTAATTTACTCAGACATAACAGACACAACATTTCTGACACTGGGAATATTTTTTCCGAGCTTCCTAGATGACACCAATAACATGAATATCAACTTTATTATTTTGGAGCAATTCTTCACTTTTTAGCTTATTTTTTTTCTTCCTGGGATTAAGAGGTTAAAGCCAAATAGTTTATTTGGTTTATCTAACCTGGCTAATCTGGTAGCGTTCTTTACAACCTCCTGTAAGCAATGAGGAGAAATAAGGAGGAAACAGATTTTTTTCAGCTTGAGTATAATAAGAACACTTGTTCACCTTCAGTCTAAGTAAATGAATGTAACAGGAGTGTAGGAGCATACACCAACACTACAATGTAAGAAATACCGTAGTTTCACTCAGGCTTAAGCATGTTGAATCCTCAACTCCAGGATGTTTTTAGTCTAAATCAACTTTTCTGAGAACAATGATTGTGTGAACATTTAACTAAGAACACTAAAGAGGATGTGCTTCTAAACCTCTAACAAGCTTTTTGTGTGACGTAAATGGCATTTTCCTCTCAGAGTGCCTTGTATTGTTAGAGCTGTGAGCTTCCTGTTGCTGCTAACCCATTAGCCATTAGCTGACGTGCTTTTTTACCACTTACTGCATTTTAGAAGGTAAGAAACTCAGTAATGTATTATCACAAGAATCTCACATATAAATTCATGGGAAGAGAAAACTGAGATAACAAAGTTGTTTAATCAGTAATGGACTTTTTGTGGTGACGCTTGTAGTTTTATATACAAACTGCAATAAATAAATATTTAAAGGTATAAAGGCCGACTTCTAGACTACCTTTTTCAGAAGTCTTTGGAAAAAATTGGCACATACAATTACATTCTCACTTAGATTTTAGTAAAGTTTTAGAAAGTTTCAGTCTGGTTTTAAGTCCCTCCACAGTACCGAAAAGAGTTTTTAATGACATTTTTTTTTAGCTACTGACTCTGGAAGTCCTGCTGTCCCGATTCTCTTAGACCTGACTGCAGCCTTTGACACGATGGACCACCAACTCCTACTGACACGCTTAAATAAGGAAAAGACTGAAATTGTAGTTTTTGGAAGTTCTGAGTTTCTAAATGGTACACTAAATGGTTAGTGTTCTCGGTCTGCTTACTTCGCATTGCCGAACCCATGTTAAAAATCTGGGTGTGATTATTGATAGCTCCTTTAACTTCCACCTGCAGGTCAGTTCTGTATTAAAATACATTTTCTTCCTTTTTAGGCTGCTTGGCAAGTTAAAGCCTTATTTCCCCAAGCATGACCTAGAACAAGTCCTCCACCTGCTCATCATGTCCAGCTTAGGTTATTGCAGCTCTGTATTTTGGCATTGACCATTCATTTCTGCACCGACTGCAGCTCAAAACGCTGCTGCCTGGTTGCATACAGGGACAAGACGACTTGACCACATCACCCCTGCGCTCGCCACCATGCACTGGTTTCATGTTAGTTTTAGGACCCAGTACAAGCTGCTACACCAGCATGCTGCAGCCAGGACTCTGAGGTCCTCTTCAGCTCTTTCGGAAGCTCCCGTCTGCTAAACTCAAGTTCAGGGGCGGCAGAGCTTTCTCTGTGTTCCAAAGCTGTGGAACATCTCCCCCTTCATGTCAGAGCTGCTCAACTCAAGACCCACTTCTGCGGTGCCTCATGGATAAAAGCCAGCTTTACCATCATTCTGGGCAACTGTGTACCGTGGGCACACAGTTTGCCGGCTTGGAATAGACTCTTTCATGTGTTGTCCCTGTGTGGGTTTTGAGGTGGCTGTAGAATTTGTGAGAGCTTTTGTAATTGACAGAAATTGTGGTTTACAGAAAAGACTATTTCTGTTTCAGCTTATGTTTGATACGTATGCACGAAGTTTGGTTTATAGGAAGTTTTTGTGGYTTGTTTTCCATTGTTAAATGTTWAAGTTATCGGTACCCTCAATAGGAGGAGGTTTCAGTTAGTTATTTTCGGTTGTTTTGTTTTGTATAGTAAAGCTGAAAAAGGACACTTTATGTTATTTGTAACCGGACATGGTATATTTTGTTTATAGGAACTCATTCTTTGTTTATTGAACCCGGTATTTTTGTTTATAGGAATCTGTATTTATTTAATTGTTTTAATAAATACTTTTAATTATACCATTTTGACAAAGTCCGGTCCGGTTTGTTATCGACCCTTTTCCCCTAGACAAAAAGGGGGTCATAACAAAGTGGTGGCTCGTCCGGGAGTTTAATCAGGTTATTGTGATAACAATTATCTGATTAAGTCTCATTTGTGAAATTGGTAGCAGCCGTGTTGTTTGTGTTTGAAGAAGGTAAGTCTTTTCTTTTTACTACTCTGCATTGTGGGAGGATTGTGGTAAGTAGCAAATGGCAAACTTTGATTTTGAGTGGTTCCATGAGAACCTGACTGAATTATGTCGCAAAGACGACCTGGCTGTGATCGCTGATCATTATGACATCCCAAGGCTGAAACAGATAATTAAAAGGGACTTGAGGGCTTTGGTGGTGGCTGGTCTGGTGGAGAGACGCATTCTGCCACTGGCAGAAGTTGGTGCTGCGAGTGATCCGGTTGTGCCTGTGGTGGCAGGTCCGTCTGGTGAGGCGGGGCCTTGCAATCCTGAGAGTGGGGATCAGAGTGGTTCTGATACTCCTGAGGAGGAGGATGCTGGGGGACATGACAGGCCCGTGACTCCTTCACCTTGCCCCGGTTTGATCCACTCCTCTCTGTGGCTCAAGTGCCTCTCCGGCTGACGTCCGGGTGAGAGTATGGTTGGCCAGGTTACAGCTAGAAGCCCATGAGAAAGTCCAACAACGCCAAATGCAGCTGGACATCCGCAGGATGGAAATCGAAGCTGACAAAGCCGTCTGTATGCGTCGCATGGAGTTGGAAGCTCAGGCCGCATCTGCCACCAAGCAGAGTCCTGGGAATTGGGTTGGATCCCAGAGCTCTGCCACGTCTTCTTTCCCATTTGATATATCCAAGTCTATACCGTTTGTGCCGGCATTTTGGGAGTCAGAGGTGGACAGTTTTTTTCCCAGCCTTTGAGTATATCGCCCTGGCGTTACAGTGGCCACGGGACTGTTGGTCCCTCCTCATACAATGCAGACTGTCTGGGAAAGCTCAAGAGGTGGTGGCAGCACTCCCTCTGTTGGACAGACAAAGGTATGAAACTGTGAAAGCTACTGTACTGAAAGCTTATGAGCTTGTGCCTGAAGCTTATAGGCAAAAGTTTCAGATGCACAAGAAAGAGTCTTCCCAAACCTATGTAGAGTTTGCCAGTGAAAAAAGGAATTTATTCGATCGCTGGTGTTCCTCGTATGGTGTTACTACTTTTGAGGCTCTACGGGAATTGATATTGTTGGAAGAGTTTAAAAAGCAACTACCTGAACGTCTGGTGGTTCATTTAAATGAACAGCGGGTAACTGTTTTGGCGTCTGCTGTTGTGATAGCTGATGAGTATGTCTTAATGTACAAAACAGCATTTCAGCCCACTATGAAACCAACAAAGACAGAAGTACAGAGATCTGTAAATGTTCGGACGGGAGAAGACAGGGTGTGCTTTTACAGTATTGTTGAAAGCCGGGACATTTAATCGCAGAATGTCAAAGGCTCAAAATGAAAAGGCCTCCCTCTCCTCCCCACCAAAAGAAAATGGGACTCATTCACGGTGTAGGAAATGCAAAACAGGTTAGTCACACCCTCGATCCCTGTTTTCAGCCATTTGTGATGAAAGGAACAGTGTCGGTTCCTGGCTGCTTGCATGAAGGACAACCAGTACAGGTTGGTACAATGTCCCTTAGTGTATACCATATCTTTAGTTAGTAAGCTAGCCAAGCTCTGGCTCTGGCTTTGTTGCCTCTACAACTGCTCCAAGTCTCTTAGAGCCAGCGATCTGTGGACGAAGAGGGGCTGAGGGAGGAGGGACACATGGCAGCTGAGTTTGATACACATCACCAACCAGTCTTTCATAACAGCCGGTCAAAATGATTGGATGGTGTTTTTCAGTCCTGTCCGTGTCTACTTTTTTTTTCATTTTTGTGTTAGAACATTTAATTAATTGGCTGCAATCAGGGTGAGAGGGGATTTTAAGCAATATAGTAAAATGCTGCTGGAAAACGACTCCTACCCTACCTTTAACATTTTTCTGCTTCATGTCCTTATTTTATTTCTTACCACATATGTGGGGGTAACCAGTTTTTGGCCATTACGGATGCGTCCTGACAGGATGACATTTCTTATTCTTTTCTTTGAGCAGCTCCAACATGGCCGACTGCTAAAGATGCTTAAATGCAGCAAAGTTTTCACCCGCTACTCTCAGTTCTACTGTGCTCAATATATGAGCACTTCAAAACCAACAAGAGTGTGAACAGGGTCGACGCCCAGTTCACAGAAACTGTATACAAGCTGTTGGCTCATGAGGATAAAATGCAACGGTTACAGTCAGAATTTACAGACTGCAGTTCACATATTGCACTCTGTGGACTAGTTCTCGTACTTTACAGAGACTTTATGGGTCATTTTTTTGTGTTCATAACTAGTTTTTTTCCAGCTCAACACCAGGCCTCATTCACCAATATCTTCTTACCAAATTTAATTAGTTCTAAAGTTGTTTTTATGAAGTGTTTAATGAAAAGTCTCCATCAGATTCATGAATGTGTTTGTAGACAGCAAAATTTCTCCTTCCTCTTAGACGGATGTAAAATACCACTAAAAGGTCATCAGACTGAAGGAGCATGTGTAGCCACAAAGGTAAGACAGACCAGGCAAACAAACATAAGGATAAAGAATGAATAAAGGTAAGTAATAGTAAAGATGTGCACTGAAACCTGATTGTCCTTATTTGTAAAGTGATAACTTGGTCATAAACAACCACACAGTGAGCTGGAGATCATGTAAAAGCAGCTTTATGAACTAAGTTAATAGAATATAAAGCTATAGAGAGGAATTAATGTCATAAAGACATTAATTCCTCCTTCAATATTTGCTCTTGTAATAAAGTTAATCATAATAAATAACACTGTTGTGGAAAATGTTATTAAAAGACATGAGTCACCAGCTGCTACATGTTGGAGGTTCATGCCCATGAAGCCCCAGTGCAGGATGAAGGAGTTCTCTTCCTGGGAAGCAGGAGACCACATGGTCGTAATGACGTGGACATTATGAAGTGACATTCTTGTGGTTGACAGAAAAGATCTGGTGTGCACGTGTGTTCAGTCTATTACACGGACGGTTTTATTTAAACCAGCAATAGAATTAAATCCATCTTGACTGCGACTTGTTGAGTGAATTAAATTAATCAAACATACTTTATTTTTCCCCTGATTGAAATTATCATGATAATATCTGTAATATTTTCTATTTATTTTAAAATAACAAATGCTTTGTAAAGTACCAAGTTGTTTTTACAAATCTGACAAAAACTGTCATTTCATTATTGCATTTTAATTGACCACACATCAGAAAACAACACAGTCATTTTCTCCAAACATGTTGGTACTAAAATGTTCGTAAGAGTATTCCTGAGTGTTTCTATGATTACTTCTGACCCAACAACAAATCCAAGATACGAAGATTTTCATAGATGCCACAATCTTCGTAAAAAGTTCATAAGTAGGACTTAAAAACATTGGGCCTAATTCAGCAAGCGTTCCTATGAACAAATGCGTTAAATACAAAAAATTATCAAAATCTTTTATCTTGGATTTGTACGTAACTACACAGAAATCCTACTAACACCCAGAAGCACTGTTAGGAACATTTAAGTGCATCAGCAAACTGATCTTTTCTGTTTTCTGTCTGCAGCTCATTGGTTCTTTTTTTTTTAACTGACACCAGGCTGAACCAATTAGATTCTTTGAACCCCCTCTGAATCTGGACCAGTGGACCTATCAGGGCCAAGGAGAGGAAACAGAGAGGAAGCACAGAGAAACTAAAAAAAAAAAAAAACTGGCAAATTTCATAAAACGATTTTCAGTATTTCCTCTGCTCGTCTCAATTTGCTTATATTTCGTTTATCTGTTGTATTTATTACTTTTCACACAGAGGTCTAGAAAAAGAGAAATCCAACAAGAACTAAACTGAACCAAACCCTCAGGTAATGACACCTGGAAACTTTGAGGACACTGTTAAAGCTGTTGCTGCTTCCTTTGCTTTGCACTGTTTTATAACTCTGCCTCTACTGGGGCAGCTTCAGCAGAACATTCACGAACCACCAAGATGTGCCTCAAATGAAAAGTATGTTACGTAGAAATGATGGTACTGTAATGAGAAGAAACAGGTGTCCCGTCATGAGTAGGCCTTACCGACCGGCTGAGCCATTTCTACCAATGTTCATTAAACTGTGATGTTTCACAAAGTCACTCCCCAAGGTCCCAGCTGACAACTGAGTGGACTGGAGGGTGTAAAGCTTGAAGATCTTTATTTTGAAAGCAAATCAACTAAAAAATCATATGTGAAAATAATTTCTCGATCTTTTCTCACCAGCACACCTTCAAGTAACAGCTTCTCAGTCTCAGTTCCCTCTCCCCTCAGGTTAAGACTCTGGGTGTCGCCCTTGTTACATCCCCTGGCCTTCAGCCTGGGGATGTATGAATTGAGTGACTGATGACCTGGAATTAGACCCAGCTGGAGTGGCCTGTCTCCCCTGTCAAGGATTGGACAGCGTCGTTCGCTCCAAATTCCCTGAGCCTCGCCCACTATTGGATTGGACGGAAAGCACCACACCTCCGCCAGCCTGGCCCAATCGGACCGCTGGGGGAGCCATAAGAGAGAACTGCCATCGTCATTCGGGGCAGCTGTGGTTCAGTGGAATCGCAGTGTGCCAAGCTCTGGGATTGTGAATAGACGCTGGTCTGAACTTTGGTGTGTTTGTGGTAAAACCCTTGTGGTTGTGTTAAGCTTTGAGATTCCATTGGTTGGTTGTTTGCACGATTGTGCTAGTCCTTCAGAGTTGAGAAAAGACACTCCTCTTTTGTGATTATTTTGAGTTTGTATAGAAGATTTTGGGTTTGTTTAGAAGAGTTTGTTTGTTATTTCTTTTATAGACCTTTTTGGTTTGTTTTATGAAATCCTCGTTAAAGAGTTGAAGCTTGTTTTGTTTGTTATTTTGGTTAGCAGTATTTACCTAAATAAGGACACCTTTTGTTTAATCATTTGTTTATTTTGTTAGCAGACCGGATATATAACCTGAGAAAGGACACCCTTTGTTTGTATTTGTTTTGTTGAACCCGATTTTGTATAATAAATTATTGTTATATTTATATATCCTCCCGTTGGTCTGGTTCGTCAATTTGTTATCGTCCCTAACCCCTTAGCCTTGAGAACGGGACGTAACAAAGTGGGGGCTCGTCCGGGAGTTTATTGTTGTAGGAGAAGTCTTTTCTCAATTGTAGTTAGATAGAAGTATCTGCATTGTAGAAGACAAAAGGCCACGTCATTCTACATGGCGTCGTTTGATCTGGAGGCGTTCCGTGCGGAACCTACTCTGGCTCAGATTGATCTGTGTAGGAAGGATGATCTGGTGTTAATTGCTGATTCTTATGACATCCTCTTGCCTAGAAAGATATTAAAGAAGGACATGAAGGCGATTATTATTGAGGGTCTAGTGGAAAGACGTGTCCTGTGCAATGCTGTGACTGAAGCTAAGGGCGTTCCAGGTGCATTGCCTGTGCTGGCAGCCAATGGCAGCATTTGAAAGAATAGCGCTCACGTTAAAGTGGCCTAAGGACTGGTGGTCATTACTTGTTCAATGCAGATTAAAGGGAAAAGCTCAAGAGGTTGTAGCAGCGCTCCCTCTTTTAAGCAGCCAGCGTTATGATACTGTGAAGGAGGCGGTACTGAAAGCTTATGAGCTGGTGCCGGAAGCCTATAGACAGAAATTCAGAAAATATAAAAAGGAACAATCCCAGACGTTTGTAGAGTTTGCTCGCGAGAAGAATACTCTCTTTGATCGCTGGTGTTCATCAAGTGGAGTGAAAACATTTGAAACGTTAAGAGAACTAATCCTATTAGAGGAATTCAAAAAGCAACTCCCGGAGGATGTTGTTGTCTATTTGAACGAACAACGCATAGCAACGTTGTCCGCTGCTGCAGTGACTGCAGACGAGTATGTGCTGATGCACAGAATGGTATTTAAACCAATCCGAAAAGAAAATGTTGACAGAAGCAGAGTTTTCTCATAGAATAATTCATCAAGAGCTCATGGCACAGAAGAGCGTGCATGTTTCTATTGCAGAGAGGTGGGACATTTAATAGGAAATTGTGAAAAGTTAAAGCAAAAAACGACAATCTCCTCCTCCTCGGGAAAAGGAAATAGGTTTTGTCAGTGATCACAACAGGTCGGCCGACCGTAGCTCAGTACGGGAGCTGGACCCATGTTTTAAACCGTTCCTCATGGACGGTACAGTTTCTGTCTGAGGATGACGCAGACCGAAGACAGATCTGCGTGTTAAGAGATACGGGAGCGTCCCAGACTCTTATTCGGGCAGATGCGCTGCCTTTCTCCCATAACTCGTATGCAGGGTAAGTTGTGATGCTACGAGGTGTGGAGATGGGGCACGCCCTGCGGCCAGTTCATTTGGTCCATTTCCAAACCAAACTGATTACCGGAGTATTTCCGATGGCAGTATGCCCGGAGTTGCCCATCGCTAACGTCTCTGTTTTCCTAGGAAATGACATCGCAGGAGGTAGCGTGGTTCCAGCTCTAGAAGTACTTGACAAGCCAGAGATCCCGAAAACATCATGTGTGGTAACGCATGCCCAGGCACGCTGTAAGAACAAACTGATAAATGGAAGTGATGGAATTGATTTAACTGACACATTTCTTACCGACCCTCCTCTAGCCGAAAGGAACGGGGAGCCTGAGAATGATGCAGAGATGGAGAGCCCTGACCGAGAGACTCAGAAAGTTCCACCATCCTCTGTTACATCATCCCTACCCATCACACGTGCTAGCCTGTGGGACGCACAGGGGAAGGATCCCATGTTGACAAAATGTTTTGAGAAAGTGGTGAGTGCGGATGAGTTGGGAGCAGTGAACAGTGGTTTCTTTGTTAAAGATAACTTGTTAATGAGGCAGTGGTGCCCGGTTGCTATTCCTGACACTGACTGGAACAAGGAGACGCAGGTGGTGATACCTGTCCCTTTCCGACAGCAGGTACTACACTTGGCACACGACGACACTTGGTCTGGACATTTAGGGATTAATAAAACATACAAGCGTGTGTTAAAACACTACTTTTGGCCTGGAATGAAAACAGATGTCATCCAGCATGTTAAGAGCTGTCATACAKGTCAGATCATTGGTAAGCCGAACCAGGTGGTTCCGAGTGCGCCGCTCCACCCGATTCCTGTAATGTCAAAACTGTTTGAAAAAATAATCCTAGACTGCGTAGGACCTTTACCTCGTACACGGTCCAGGAATATTTTCCTGTTAATGATGTGTTCAATGACACGTTATCCAGAAGCAATCCCTTTGCGCAGGATCACCGCGAGAGCTGTGACAAAGGCGTTGCTCAAGTTCTTTTCAACCTTTGGATTACCGTGCGTTATACAAACTGACCAAGCCAGTAACTTTACCTCAAAAGTATTCAAACAGGTGTTGACAGAGTTAAATATCCACCATATAACAAGTTCAGCATATCATCCTGAAAGCCAGGGTGTATTGGAGAGATGGCATCAAACCCTGAAAGCGATGCTTTAGAAATACTGTCTCGAGGAAGACAAACATTGGGATGAAGGACTCCCATTTGTTTTGTTTACTGCGCGAGAAGCCCCGCAAGACTCATTAGGTTATAGCTCTGCTGAGTTAGTGTTTGGACACGTTCTTTGTGGACCATTAAAGATACTGAAAGAGAAGCTAATGGATAGCAAGATGTCAAGTGAGACAAATGTGTGTGATTATGTGAAACATTTCCGAGATAGACTGCAGAAAGCTCGTAGCTTTGCATTGGCAGCGTTACAATTAACGCAGAATAAGATGAAGGCTCATTACAACAAAAAGGCCATGGTCCGCTCGTTCAAGGAAGGAGACAAAGTTTTAGTGCTCCTCCCTTCTGCAGGCACAGCGTTAGCAGCGCGATTCCAAGGACCGTATGAGGTTAAACAATGTCAGTCCGATGTTAATTATGTCATTTCGACTCCGGACCACCGTCGAAAGTCGCGGGTGTGTCACATCAATAGACTCAAAGCGTACGTGCTGCGTGATCCAACAAAGCCACTGGATTTGTCCATACCTTTGTTGCCGGAAGTACCGTGTGGAGCCTTGGCAACGGAGCGTCTCTCTCTAGATGCGGAGGATTGGTCGAAACCATCAGCCACGAAACTGTCACCTCGACTTCTTAACTCCTATTGTTAGAGAAGCTGCCTTACGCTTTAGATTATCTCCCCGACAGTCAACGCATGGAGATATTTGCCCTTGTAAGTAAATACCTTGAACTATTTCTGGATGTTCCCACACGCACGACTGCAATCACACATGACATTGATGTAAACAACAGTAGACCGATAAAACAGCATTGTAGTCTGTCCAAGAAATTACTGATGAGACAGGAGACAGATTATTTGATCCGAAACGGAAGGCATTAAGACGTTTTCTGGGAATGACCGGTTATTATCGGCAATTCTGCCGGAACTTCGCAATCGTGACCGCTCCTCTGACGGCTTTAATTAGTCCGAAGACTGAATTCAAGTGGACGGATAAATGCCAGGAAGCCTTTGACAGTGTCCGGGCCCTTCTCAAAAATGCGCCTTGGTTAGCTGCGCCAAACTTCCGCAAACCGTTTACGCTGGAAATAGATGCCAGTGCGGTAGGGGCAGGCGCCGTGCTCCTACAGTCGGACGACGATGGGATTGATCACCCCAGCATAAGAAAGGAGTGAACAATGTGTGCGCGGATGCCCTGTCCCGTGTAGACTCCGTGTAATGTGTGAAATGTCTGGAATTTTTCACTAAACTGTGTTTGTTTGAAGGTATGGATATATACGCCTATAATGGACGTATAATTTAAGGGTGGGGGTGTTACATCCCCTGGCCTTCAGCCTGGAAATGTATGAATTGAGTGACTGACAGCACCACATCAGTAACATAACTCAGTCTCCATCCAACATTAACCGCCTTCGCCCCGCCCTCTCCCCTCACTCCACTATGTCCACAGCTTGGTCACCTCCCACCTGGACTACCTTCTTTTCAGTCTACCTCACAAATCACTTCATAATCTTCAGCTGGTCCAGAATTTTGCTGCCCGGATAACCACTAAACCCTCCTCTTCCCACATCACTTCTGTTCTACAACAGCTTCACTGGCTCCCCATAAGTTTCTGTATCCTTTTCAAAATCCTAGGCCATCCATCATCTGTCTGCTCTGGTCCACCCTGCCTTCCCTTCTCACTCCCTCACATCCTCTTCCTCTCTTCATCTCAGTGTCCCGTCCCATCGCCTTGTTACCATGGGTACCAGGGTTTTAGCTACATTATCAATAAAGAGCAAATCACCAGACTAGATTATGAAATTGGTTTAAAACTGTACAAAAAGTCATTTCTCCAGGAGATTTTCCTGAGTGGGGGATGATAAGCAACTCCAGCTGTTAGCCTGGTCTGGAGCAGCTCAGCCAGGATAACCAGCTCATCAGTTTTCTGAAACTCAGTCTGACTTTATCACACCGCTGATATCCACGTTTATAATTGGACATTATGGTTATTAGAAGTAAGGAAAAGAAACGATTCCACATGAGGAACGTCTGATAGATGATTACTATGACTGATCCAGATTTCTGCTTAGATCAGTGCTTAGATCTGCTTAAATCAATTTACTGATGTAGATCAATGAACTGAAACACTCCTAGTGGACATGGGGGGTTCATAAACCGATTCTTCCTGATATAAATACTTTAAAACATTTTCTTTCCATGTAAAATATGTCACATATTCTAGACCAGTGGCTCCCGACCTTTTTTTTCTTTGGGACCCCCTTCATGCATATACTAAAATGCTGTGGACCCCCTGCCCCAACCTGGCTGGAAACCATGCTGGTTTTATACTTTCAAAACTGAGATTTTCACCATAAATAATGTGTTCTGGTTGAGTCCTGTCCTTTAAAGCCAAAGTGAAATGAACAACATACAGCCTTACTTTATTTCCTTAAAATAGGTAGTTTGTGGACATTTATCACAATGGCTCTAATGTTCAAAGCCTCAGGGATCCTCTGTGCTCTTTGGGGGGGTCCCTTGGGGGGTCCTGGACCCCAGGTTGGTAACCACTGTTTTAGACTGTAGCATATTATTTTAATAATAATGGATTAGATTTATATAGCACTTTTCAAGGCACCCAAACCGCTTAACATAGGGTATCTTTTATTCATCCACTCCTTACTCATACCTGGTGACACTATGCTACGTGTGTAGCCACAGCTGCCCTGAGGCAGGCTGACGGAGACGTGGCTGCCAGTCCACGCCTACAGCCTCTCCAACCATCACCGAACATTCATCCACATTCATCACCAGTGATGCCAACACTGGAGGCAAGGAGGGTTAAGTGTCTTGCCCGAGGACACAACAACAGATACTGCAGGAGTGGGAATTGAACCGCCGCTAAAGACACTTTGACCCACCAAACCAATGAACTGCTGCCACCACTCCCAGTACGACCAGTATCCCCCTGAATCTAGATCACTGATACTTGCTCACTGCCTGTTGAACCGATGACATTCATGTATTTTTCCACTTAAGGGTTATTTTCTGAAGAGGTCTTGATCAAAAGGGCTTTCAGAATTTTTCTGTGGACATTTTTTGTTTTTTTCCCCTCATTCCCCATCCAGTCCTGGTACCAGACCAGTTCCAGTCCAGTCCTGGTACTGCAGCAGTTCCAGTCCAGGCCTGGTACTGGACCGGTTCCACTCCAGGCCTGTTACTGAACCAGGTCCAGTTCAGTCCTGGCATCGCACCAGGTCCAGTCCAGTCCTGTTACCAAACCAGTTCCAGTCCAGTCCTAATTCTGGACCAGTTGCAGAGGAACTCTGACCTCTGAATCCTTCAGGGAGAAAAAGGCTCCTAACTCAAGGGATGAACCAGAGTTGTGTCGATACATAACAGTTTAGCAAAGAACTGGTTTAAACTGGATTTCTTTCTTACTCCTGGCCTGGATTACTGTAGTGTTTGTATTTCGGGGTCTATGCGGCCTCTCTAAGTCGCCTCCAGATGGTACACTACGCAGCAGCACACGTACATATTATCACGTTATTTTAACATCCCTCCACTGGTTCGCTGAACTTTTAAGAATTCATTTTAAAATGTTTGTTTTTAAGTCCTTCGTGATCTCGTTCCTCTCTCAGCTCTTACATCCTGACACACCTGAGAAGACAAAATGGCCGACCTTGACAAAGCGGTTGCTCCGAGGGGACCGTGGACTGTGGAAGGACTTGGCGCTGCCAAGCTATCAGACTCTAAATCTTCCCAAATCCCCCTGTATGGACTTTGACTCTTTGTGAGACATTTTATTTTACAATTTTATTACCTTATGATTTTAAGGTTTCTTTGTTGTCTTATTGTTTTTATTGTCTTTTAATGGAATTTCTGTTGCTCCCTTTTAACACTCGTTATTTAAATTTTTGGTGTATTCTGTCTGCATGTATTCTGTACCACACTTTCGTCCTGCCATGCCTTTGTTTAAAGTGCTTTACAAATAAATTTGGATAAGCATGGATCTTTAGACTCTTTTTTACCAGCAGCCTGTAACAAAGACACGTCATTTGTTACAAACCAGCAAAGATCAGACAGTCTGACTGACAGAAAGCAGGATTTTAGCAACAAGGTGATTCCAAAGAGCTGTTAGCTGGACCGACTCTGGCTCTGACTCAGATGCTGGATTTATATATTTATGCATACTAGTTTGTACTTTAAAATAAACATACACATAAAATGTGACATGTTATTGTTTGCTGCTTTGACTGACTCACCGACTGTTGTGAAGACGGTGCAGCAGAAGAACATGGAGTTAAAGAAAGTCCACCTGCTGGGTCTCTGGAACCATATGGACCTAAACTCCTTCATCTTGTCTTTCACATCTCTCAGGACACATTCATGTGAGCAGGAGCTGTTATCTGAAATGTTCAAGTCATTCAGCCATCAATGAGGTGATTAATTAAGTAAAATCTGCTTAATTAAGACCAGGTCTGTGCAAAACAAGCCCAGATTAAATCTCCACATCTGGTAAAGTCATCGACGTTTAACAGGATGTAGATGATCGCAACAAAGCTGCTGGTGGGGACTTACTGGTGTCGTTCTGGACGATGTGGACCACTTCAGTCAGAAACTTGTGGTACTCCCGCTCGGTCCTGGAGGGGGTCCCTCCTTCGATGTGTTGGAAGATGAGTGCGCCCAGCGCCGCGTACGCCACCAGGCTGCCACACAGGATGAGGTGAGGAAAGATCTTCCAGAAGCGCTCTGCACATTTTCTGGACTCGTTTCTAACGCTTATTCCTTTCTTCACTGCCCCGGACGTCTCCCCACTCATCATCATCTTCTTCTTCTGCTTCTGCTTCCACGGCAGCTTTTGTGCCAGTGCCGAGTCCCGCCTGCCCGATGGTATGCGCGCCCGCCGCGGGGCCGCGCGCAGCCGAAATTACCTGACTACAATGAGAGGGCGAGCGAGAGAGAGAGAGGGGCTTGTAGGATGGTATGCAGTCACATTAACGAATTTGGAGGATAAGATGAGCCATACTTCATGCGTCTTTACGCTTCACCAGGATATCTCCAAAGGAGAATCTGAATGAGGCTTTAATTTGCTATGAGATTAGTTTAATGGACTCAATCAAGTCTGTGTAGACTTTCATTGTTTAATTGGATGAGTGCGCTATGGGTTGGGTGCGACAGGATGTCTGATTACAGCTGCAGAGTGTTCATATTCTGAGCTCTATTGTAGGTGAGTGAAAGCTGAAACCAAAAGTACTTAATTTAATGACACAATATGAGGAAAGTCCACATTTAAATGCGATATAAGCGATGCTGCTTATAACTATTAAACAATTTCAATACATAAAATAACTTTACACGTTCACACGAGTGGCCTGATAGGCACAGAACAGCCTACATTCAAGCACAGATCAGCTTACATGCGGGACTTTTAGATTTTCACGCGGACTCTCCAGTTTCACACACTGATGTCGCGTTTACGTGCTGGTGGAAAACTGGGACATCAAGATTTGTTTCTCTTCAAAATGGGAAGAATGTTTCGATAGATAACTCTTAAATGTACTAAAAATTAGTAAAAACATTGGTTCTGATCTTTAAATAAAATCCCAATCCCCCTTACATCTGTTGTACGGAAATAACTAGTTTTATGTCTATTTTTTCATAAAAACAACACATTATGTTATCAAACTGTTGAATAAAGGATTAAAATAATCGGAATAATTACATATATAGTATTTATTGATAAGGATCTGAAATAGTAGTAAATTATTCCCCCAGTGTCCAGTTGATGTAAAAAAAAACATGTCCATTCTACAGTAAAGAAGACAAACTACTATCAAGTTCAGTTATTTATTTGAAGATTTACAATCAAACTTGTACAAGAATCATTTTCTGCTTGGCTTGCTGTTATGCAGCCAGCCCTAAAAATGGATGGTTTCTCAGACAATAAATACCAACTTTATAGTACCGACATCTGATACTGAATACAGCTGATTGGCTAAAAGTTGGGGAGTAGCCATGTTTAGACTTGGCCCCTCCCCTGCCTGGGCACTGACCTTATCCAAGCTCATTTTAGCCCTGTGACTCATCAGGCTTCCTCCAATAGAGTGAGGCTACAAACTGAAAGAGAACACACATATGCTGCCTCGTGGTGCCCACATCTGACTCCATCTTGTTTACTCACTCTGTGTGTGTATGTGTATGAAGAATGCGGGCATGTGTGTAAAGACTGCGCTGCTTTCCATCAGATGATCTCCGCATTTATAAAGACAAAGCAAAGGTATATATGTGTTACGCATACCACTTACCGGTTACTAGTTGAGTAGATAGTTGATAGATAATATATCCCAACGTTGGCCTTTCAGAACAACTGAAATCGGAATTTCAAAGTTCTTCACCCGAAAAAAAATCATCCCATATGAGGAAACAAAACCACAACGGAGACCAAACACTGAGAGAAAAAAAGTCCCTGATCAGTGTGGCCAAGTCAGCTTGTTATGAGCAACTTTAGGCATGTATTTCTGTAAAGTCGCTTCGTCAGTCACGTGTTGCAGGTTTTTTTGGGGGCTTATTGTCTTTCCTCCCCCCTAACTTGTCCTGTCCAGCATGGTGACGGCAGAATGATGGTCTGGCTGCTGTGTTATGCCGAACAAATTTGCTTTGCCAAGAGGAGCTTTATGGGTAAAAGGCTCCTCTTGATAATCTTTTTTTTTCTTATTTTTATTTTGAATTATAGAATTTGTTATGCTGGACTTGACCAAAGAGGACAGAAAAAAGGGTAGAAAGCAACGGACTTCCAATCCAAACTAACACCAGACAACCAGCTGCTACACCTGTACAGAAATACAACAGTTTCCACAGTTTTTACAGGTAAACTAAGTTTTCAATCATTCATAATTTTTTATCATTCATCAGTCCCTAAAGAAATAACCAAGACCAAAACAAC
The DNA here is from genome assembly GCA_026261665.1 of Melanotaenia duboulayi. Lineage (NCBI taxonomy): Eukaryota > Metazoa > Chordata > Actinopteri > Atheriniformes > Melanotaeniidae > Melanotaenia > Melanotaenia duboulayi. The sequence goes on along the minus strand of CM047990.1, from coordinate 2,305,716 downwards.
AAAAATAAATAAAAATCAAACAAACATGTTTTACAACAAACAACCAAAGTATCAGAAACACACACACCTGAACCAAAGCATCTCTTAGTGTATAAACCCACTGGACACCTCAGTGCTGTGTCAGCATGCAGAGGATGAGGAATGAGGAGTTTTTAGAGATGAGTGTGATCCTGCAGATGTGACCACGCCTCTACGGAGGCTAGAGGCAGACTAGGGCGGCCCAGAGACCCGGACCAGCAGCCCCAGTCCCAGAGCATGAATCCAAGTGCTAGAAAGGCATCACTGTTTCCAATACACCCTAAACACACACATACCGACTTTCAAAAGCTCGCACAATTTGTCCAGGCCTTCATTCTTCTTCTGCTTTTTTTACTTCCTGAGCCTCTTCTTCTTCTTCTCAGGTTTGTTTCTTTTGCTGGTCACATGCCAGCTATTCTGCTCAGCACTGCCCTTGTGGTATTCAGTGGTACTGCTCCGTCTTCTGCGTCAAGCAACGGATAGCTAAGATCCCTGAAAACATGTATGTAACCAATGCAGAAGGTGGACAAAAATGTCCGTCCATCTTCTGCATCGAGCATAAATAGGCCATAAGTGTAATTAAAACTAGCTGCGTTTTCATTACAGTTTTTCACAAAATAAAAGGGATATTTCTAAAATTTCGACAAAGTTCAGTTGTGATTTGCAGGTGTTTCCATTGAATGGTGTTTAGTGCATTAGCTCCACTTTGAGGAGGAAGGAGATTTGTAATTCTTTGTAAAACTCTGCATTTCATTGCTACCAAGGATGACGATTATATATTTTTCTTTAAATATTTGTTAAAAGATTTCCATCTCCTCCTGCGTCTACTAATACGGAGCCATCTTTATTTGAAATTAACTGGTAAAGTGACCCCCTATGTCACGTCTGGTGAAATGTAAATGCAAAAAAAGTGTTTCCATTACACTTTTGGGATATACTTCTATATCAACACATCTAAAAATCCACTTCATGAGAGCGTAAAAAGTTTTTAGCAATATTTGAGTTTTTTTCAAAATGTAGGTGCTACCATTACCGTTTTTTTATTGCGATATTTAGTTTTGGCACAATTCAAGGGGTAATACAAATGCATG
>CM047990.1:2234613-2244976 GCA_026261665.1 Melanotaenia duboulayi | reverse complement strand
GTGGAACTCACGGTTCGCCACTGATCTACATACTTACTCTTCTCTAAGTTATTACACATGTATACACATATCTGCAGAGTACCACATGCAAACATCATTCCTGTGGTGAGAACTCCTCATGATGAGTAATGAAATGTTTCATAAAGGAAAGGTTTGGAAGCTACTTGTAAATCCCAGTTAACCAGTTTCATGTTCCTCTCTGTAGTCAGACATCTTTCATCCCTCATCATAAATGGAACATGGAAGCAAAATCCACTGAAGGCAGCGGCTCCACCTCTGCCTCAATAATCACTACAGCATCTTCGTATGATCACTTCAAATCATTTTCTGAAAAGTTCAATGATGGTCCAGGAGGGAGAAATCTGACCTTTTTGTTTAAGCTTTACCGGGTGTCAAGAAGCAACTCCGGACATCATCAACGTCAGCAGCAAACCTGAAATGGCAGCACCCAGCTCGCCTTCCACGGTATGTGGACTAAATGTCACTAAAAACAATCTAAACACTTGGCGACGGCGTGCTAAAGTAGATCCTCTACCAGCCAGAACTAAATAACGACGTCCAGCAGCAGCAGCTCCGGTGTCTTCATCTCCTGGAAAACCTTCTGCAGGATGCAATCAGAGACCTGCAGCCTTGGAGGAAAGAGGAACCCTCAGCTTTCAGAAACTTGACAAATGCAGACATGTGGTCTGCATGTCTTTCTTTGTTTTGTTTTTTACTTCTGCATTTGGGCTGAATTCTGCACTTTTATGACCCAACTTCTAGAACTTTTCTATGGACAAACAAATCAGAAAAAAAACATTCACAAAAAACTGAAAAGGAAGTTAATAAAAAGATAAATAATGTTCAAATGTTTTGCACTTTGAGGTATGGCCTTCGTTTCCTACCTCAGCCTGGTTCCTACCTCAGCCTGGTTCCTACCTCAGATAGTCTAATAATTCCTCGGTAAAAAAGACCGTTCAAAGAAGTTTTCATGTTTTTATCTTGTAGGAGTGAAAGCTGCTCCGAGCGTGGACTGAGTGGGTGGAAGAACAGGAAAATGCCGTATTCTGAGCGGAATAGCTCACAGCAACATACTGGTAAAAAAGAACTATGAACTAGTTTTTAGAACTGGGAACTTAGTTAAAAATTTTCAACTATGAACTGAACTAGTTCATTTTAAAATGAGTGAACTGAACTTTGAACTAGTTTATGTAGAAAATGAACTTTCCCAACACTGTCAACCATTACTGTGAAACTTTCTGCATTCTGGTTTAAGATTAATAATAAGAATCTGAGTATAAGAGAATAATAAGAGTCTGAAGTCTGAGGAATAAATCGACGCTGATCACATCTGATCAGATCTGAGCTAATCCTTTTCTCCTGGTTTTACTGGACTTTCTTCACTCTCGGGCTTTTGAGAGAACTGGACTGCATGACCTTCTGTGTCCACATGAGGGCGATAGAGGCTTAAAAGTCACATCTGAACTGGGCTGCAACAGGACTAAACCAGCCCCTGGTATGATTTCAGTGTCCCTCGGTCTTCTGTCTAATGGCCTCTCTGGCTCCAGAGCCCAGTCTTCATATGCAAATCTGTGACTGGGCCGTGTTCCATCATCATAATTCATAGTGGTGAATTGGCCTCTTGATTACTGGCTGGAACAACAGCAAATCAGAATATGATTAGATTTAAATCAGTGTTGCGTGTCTGAAGTGGCTACGACACGTTAGACGGAGCAGAGACTGAAGTCTGTAGTAAAGTACCAGGTTTTTGTTTAAGGTGAGTCAATATTGCTGTTTTCTGTCAAGATAAAGCTCCAGAGTCGGACGTTCCTGCCCACTGTTCATAAATTTATACGAGGAAACATATGATGTGTGAAAGAAGAGGATGTGGTGGGATGTCCAGCATCTAATGACGGGAAGCGGTGCCGATGTGACCTGTTTATTATCATTTATTTAAACTGATGTCAGGCCTCACAAAGAGGGTTATGAACATAAAATATACATGAATGCGTTAATTATCCTGTGAGAGCGTCGGAATTTACATCATTCATAATTAACACATCATTCTAATTATTATTTGATGTTTTCTGATGTAGATTTAAAAAGAAAACCTACTTAAAGATATTTTTTAAACTGGCTCATATTTCAAGTCTGTAAAATGTAGGAAAACCTGCTTTGTGAGCAGCATAATAATAAGAAGAAAACCTTCATGAGTCCCTCAGTGGGGAAGCCGCTTTGTTGTACAGACGCAGTAAGAAGAAGTACACAGGTGTTATGAACAACAACACAAATGTCCCGTATATAGTCTGACAGGCTGAGCATGTACACGATGAAGCAAGACATTGTTTCCCACAGCGTGGACGTTTTACAGCCTGTGTACGAGGATAAACCTCTGCTTTTTAAAGCTGTATAACAGCTAGAAGCGTTCAGACTTCTCAGATCTAAATATATATGTTTATGAAGGTTGCTTTGGTTAGTTCACCACTGCACTAACAGAAGAATTATTACATAAAATGAACGTATAGATGGAAAATACAAAGCTTCACTAGTTTGATGAAATTTAGCTTTTTTTTAACTCATTAAATCTTCTGACCTTAGAACCAATAAAAATGAGAAGAGGCTGATTTTATCTGCTCCCATTAGGAATGATAAGATATAAATTGATCCGAGTGGCGTTTAGATCTGGAAAGTGATTTAGATCATTAAAGGAGTTGCAACGTGAGCTCCCGTCTAAAGTTTTGGGATCATGCAGAAAGTCTTTCTAAAAAAATTCTGTGTCAAGAGCTACTTAGACGTTCCACACAATGGTTGATCATGTCAGCAACGACAGCCTTGTTTTCGCTGTAAAGCTGGAAGTTGATGAGGCTCCAAGGACGTTTTTATGTGGCAGAAGTGAAATGAAAAGGATGTTTTGATCAGAAAAGACATTATCAGACTGAATAACTTTCTGGAATTTGGGTCATGTGAGAATGTGTGAACATTTTGCTTTTAGATGAATGATGAGCTGGAGGAAATTAAAATAAATGAAATATGCGATTAAGCGCTGCATTCAGAATCATCCACTGACGTGACTGCATCCATTTTTTTCTGTAAGTATGATGTCTTTTCATCCCTCTGTAAGGCTGTTATTTCTCTCTGAAGAGCACAACCTGGAATAAAGGTTCTCCAACATCCTGCTGAATGATGGAACAAGCTGCTACAGCACGGGGAAGGTTTATAGTCCGGCTGTTCACTGTTGCCTTTATGTGACTGCTCTGTTCTGTTCGGCGACACCTTCGCTGATTATCCTGCGTTCATGTCAACATGTGGTAGTAAAGACATTTGCATGTGGAGCCTTTCATGTGTGGAGAGAATCAGTTTTTAGGGGGAAAAAATTCTTGATTCAGCTTGTCCATAAAAGTCCACACTTGCAGCACTGACTGTAGAAATGTTGTGTAAATAATAGCAATAAATTCCAGATCTAATCAGTCCATATTTTATTCCCAGTAGAAGATAAAAACACATCAGAGGATGAAACTGAGACGTTTCACCATGTGATGAACATATGAGCTGATAGTGAATCTGATGGAAAAAGTTGGAACAGGAGCAACAAAAGGCTGGAAAAGTACCTGGTACAAACCAGAAACACCTGGAGGAGCATTAGACAACTAACCAGGTTACCTGGCAGCAGGTCAGTAACATGACTGGTATAAAAGGAGCATTTCAGAGAGGCAGAGTCTCTCACATGGAAAGATAGACAGAGCTTCACCAATCTGAGACAAACTGGATCTAAAACTGTGGAACAATTTCAGAAACATGTTCCTCAGACTGAAGATCGACCATCTACTGTGTAGAATACTATCAGAAGATTCAGAGAATCCGGTGGAATCTCTGTATGCAAAGGGACATTTTTTTATATTAACTTTAAAATATAAAGCTCATATTTTCCATGAAATGGTAAAATGTCTCAGTTATACCATGTCATATGTTGTTTATGCTCTACTGGGAATAAAATTTTGTTTTTTATTTACATTTTTCAATTTACATTTTAGCAGGGCTCTCTGGCACACACTCTCGACCACATTTCCGTCCTCCCCAAGTCACTCATTAACTCAACAACGGCCAGTTCTACTGTTTGGTCGAGCACAGTTTCCTCTAACTATATTGAATGTTATTTAAAAAATTCTTTACCACGTGGTTTGTGTATGTAATGCCAAAAGTAAATGTTTCTTATCCCATTTTTGAAAGCTTTGAACATTTCATGAAAAAAAATCGTTTTATTATTGTCTAAAAGAAAAAGAAAAAAAATGCAAACAAAGATTGTCTCTTGCTTTTTTCTTAGTATAAACATTAAAGGGTTAATTTCCTTCAAGTCTTTGCTCAGATTCCACTGTTGATGTTTAGGAAGCATTTCACAAGCAAATCTAGAGGCCTTTTTTTCCTCCACAGAGGACAAAACCCTACCTCATGTGATCTAGACCAACATTTAATGGGGTTTTTTTCCTCCACCAGCTTCTGCTCCTAACATCCTGTTTCAGCAACTCTTCTCTACACAGGCAATTTAAATCTCCTTCTACTCCGGACATAATCAGTCCTCCGACCGGCAAGTGTCAGACCTGTTTTCCTTTAGAACAATCTATTCTTCATCGTGTCCTCAGGAAAAGTCTTTGAGTGGCCGACACTAGAACCAGGACGAGGACGTGAGGATGGAAGATGCTGGTGGAGTCACACATTGCTGAGTTGGTTCAGAAACTTTCTCCGTGGTGTAAAGCCCGGTCAGAGAGGCAGCTGGCATCTTTTTATCCATCCACTCTTTTTCTCCACGAAGCGACGTCTTCTCTTCTTATTTCTGTCTGTTCTGGACATTTCAAACGCAATTTAATTTAATTTAATTTAATTTAATTTTTTTATTAAGCTTAATATTGTTGATGTGTCTTAACTGGAATCTGAGACTTTCCTCATTTGCAGAAGCACCTTAATTCATGTTAGTACAGAATTTAGAAAGCACACGTCATGGCAACATAACTCTTCATGTTTGATTATACTAAGTTAATTTTGTAGTAGCCAGGAGATTCAGCAAAAACTATTTGTTGGCTGTTTTTTCAGAAAAATGTGTTATTTTCAACATTCATCTGCCTCAAATTTGTTGTTTTATATTGTAGAAATTTGCATATTGATTACAGTATAACAGATTCACATATTACCATAATATGGTCAATCCACTGCACATTTATTCACTAATTGCACCAAATTTGCTTAAAATGTGGATGAATCCTGATGGAAACGATGCATTACTTCCCTCTGAGCAGAAAAAAAAGGGCAGTTTGGTTTGGATCCTGAAGTAAAGCATAAAAAACTGCTGACAATAAAAATCTAAATATTTTGCTTCAATGAAAAAGACACTTTTATTATTTTTCTGCTCCAGAGATTCAGAAAGAAATATTTTAACAGACATAAGCTGATGTGCCGTGCATGCAGACGCCCTCATGTTGGTCTCTTAGTGGTGTCAGTTCAACAGCAGAAATAATGTGCTGTATTTCTTTATCAGCCACTTCACTTAAGTTGAGGTTAAACAGAGAGCAGAGCAGCCTGCAAGGTTTCCAAACACCTACAAAGATTAGCTCTAGTTAGAAAAAAAAAATAAAAGATCCATCTGTGTCTAGGGAAAGCGCGGAAGAAAAGAGTGGAAAAACACATGATTTATTTTTCAAAGCTTTTTATGATGCTTTCCATTGTTCCCCTCTCGCTTTAGTCTCGATGCACATCGCGACTGCCAACAGGGACGAAACTGTTGCAGAGACACAAAGGAGCTGCTCAAATTACACCTGTGACGATTACTACAGCAAGGCCTGCTGTCTGCAGGACAAAGGAGGGTTATTTAAAACTACTCACAGAGAATGTACAGAAAAAATCAATTACCGCCAAAGCTTTGTTGCAGGTTTTAGGCTGTCTGGTATGTCAACAGCAGATTAGCACAATGGCACTGAGATGTTTTCTTTCTTTAAAATGACTAAATTGCCTGTAATGCCGTAAATACAGATGACCTGTGAGCTGTATATTAGGCAGTTTTCTATCTGCATTCATAAAATCTATTATTGCACAGTATCATTAAGGAGTGTACACAGCTGCTTAAAAAACTCCCTTTCCTTCTAACCCAGCAACAGAAATGTAAAACAAAGTAAACCTGAATGAGTCCTGGAACAAAAGCCTTTTTGACAAGGACATTTATGATAAAGACAGGAAAAATAAAGGACTTCTGCATCACAATCCGACAGTTTCAGTATTTATAATGATTATTATAACCGACTGTCAGGAAAAAACACATTTATTAAAGATAATATTTCAGTGATTGATGCAGGTTTTTCATTTCAACATATCCATGCAGCAGCAGAGGGAAGCGGTCAGTCATGGCAGCGTGCAGCAATTTATCTGGGCCTCCGTTACCTCACCTCCACAGACCAACACAAACAACAATTAATCCCAATTACTGGGTCATTCGTCACATCTGTTCGGACTGGATCGTGTGATCCGCCGCGAATCACATGGAGCTTTAATTGGCAGCAAAGTTGGGTTTCACACCCCATCAGGAGCTACGAGCACTCAGTGTTTCAGGCACCGAGGATGAAGCAACGAGGGGAAAAAAGCATTTCTGAGCTCAGCTGTCAGCGCAGCCCCCGCCATACAGGGGCTGCAGCGCTCTATTTAGAGGGTTCAAGAACAGCTTGCTCTCTTACTGCAGAACATAATCACCACATTTGTAAAAGTAAAGCAGGGCTTTGAATATGGCCATTCATCCTGAGTTACCATGTTGTTATTCAGACATCAAGGCTCTCCAAGGCCTGCACTCTCCACGGCAACCCCAACGGCTCCGCCGGCCCCGGGTCCTAATAACGGCACCCTAAAAGCCAACTGCTAGTAATTACGCCTAGCTTTAGTATTTCTTCAGTTTCTCTTGACTGGGTTAAACTAAAATATGGAACATTTTTGAGAATGAGCAAAGAGGGAGAGAGGACGGAGCAGCCCCCGCCGGTATGTTACAGTTTCTCACCAAGATGGAGGCTGTGCACCATGAGATGTAAAATAAGAAATCAAACTTTCTCCTTATTGATTTTACTACAAAGCAAAGAACATACTTTCTCAAATGATTTCAGAGTTATTAAATCCGGATTCTGGAACATCTCTCTAATTAAAGCAAAACTCTGCTTTCAGAGCCCCGACTCATCAAACGGTAAATTAGGAAATGAAGATGATCGCAGCTGATGTTGCAGCTGGTTTATTTACATGTGTGAGTGCTGGCAACCTGAATCTAATCTTCTGTGTGAATGGCAGGTAGGCTTTCCTCCCCACCTCCCACAACCCTCGCGCCGCTCTGTCGCTTCACCTTTTGTTTTGTTTTGGCTGAAGACCACTAGAGGCAGAAATTGCACACTGTGTTTAACTGACTGCATGTGGCTCAATCAGAGGAGCTGGCGTCAGAAAGCTGCTGGAATCTCTGCAGAAAACACAAGCACTTCCTGTTTCATCCATTACCCCCTCATTCTGACCAGCTCCAGCAGGTTACGCTGGGATTTAGATTCAACACGTTTATTTATTTCCAACCAGACATTAAACATGTCTACCTTTTATTTCCGATTGTAAATGAGGAAAATTGCTCAGTGTTTTAAAGGATGCTACTGAAGCCTGGTGTGGTAAAATGATGCTGGTCTGACTCTTACTGGGTGAGTGTGTGAGAGGGCATGAGGCTGGTGGAGGGGCATGCATGCACAGCTGCATGCTTGGACTGGAAATACACATGGAAGAATATTTATTCAGATCCTGTGGATTATTCCTTTAGAGTTCTCTTATATAAGACTTGTGATGTGACTGAGGAAGATGTGGAGAATATAAGAGGATAAAGACAAACTGTATGTTTTATTTAATGACACAGCATGGTTGATCAAGACTAAAAAAACTGATTTGTAAGTACAAATACAAAAGACTTCAGCTCCGAGGGGACAAATTGTTTTGGTTAGATGAGAAACTGCTAAAGAAAAGATGCTGTTATTAGTTTAAAGGATAATCTTGGAAAAGAATAGATTCTTTTTTCATTTCCATGACTAAACGTATCAGAAACAGGAAACGAGTGCTTGGTGGATTATTTCTGTTGTAACCATGCTTCTTGGTAAATAGTCTGATGTAATAGTTGTCATTGACTTTACTTACAAAGTTTTTCCGAAGACTGGAGAAGCACCTCACTGCAGAAAAATGGCCGACGAGGATGACTGGTCCCACTCCGGAAGTCGTCTGGCCTCGTCAGCAACAGCTCTTCTTATTAGCGAGAAGTTAAACTTTTCTTTTCCAAACTTTATTGAACATAAACATTGTAAACAATCACAGATAAAAGGCAAAGTTGGACCGAGAGAAAGAATGGTAAGAAAGAGTATTTAAACGATCCTTTATTTAACCAGTGGAACGTTCTCTAAGACGTAGTTCTGTACTGGAATCGGGCCATACTCACTTATGAGGATGAAGATTTGGTATCAATCCGATACCAATTAAATAAGGATTAGTATCATCAAAACAATACTTTTTTTATAGGGCTGTCATGATTAATGAGATAATCTGTGGAATTAATGCTTTAATTGATGCTTTAATTAATGCTTTAATTTAATGTATGAACAACAAAATTATTACTCATACCATAAAAATCCGAATTTGGCATTGCCTCGCCCAGAGAAGCAGATTTTAGTCAAGAAGGTGCCTCGTCATAGCAGCAAACCGAATCCACTAAACACCACTTTATTCTCCTTATTAATGAAGGTTCTGACAAGTTTCAAACTTTATTTAAAGTATGGTTGTCATCAGTGATTATCGATACTGGGATTAATCTGTCCACTTTTCTGTGGGAGTGACAAGAGTCGTCGTTTCTCCGTAGGTCTGTTGGTTTCTATAGTCCAGGCTAACGTTAGCTTAGCTAAAGAATTGGAAATTTGGAAAAATGTAAAGTAATTTAATCTGCCTTTTTGGTGGATTGTTGTGTAAAACATCTTTCCACACACTTGCATGTGACCGTTCAGAAGTTTGGGGTCACTTTGCCATGGGATTCAATAGAGAAGTGACCCTGAACTTTTGAACGGTAGTGTGTATGAAGGATGGATGCATGTTTGGCCTTTAGATCAATAAAAGATGATCTGGTTGGATCATAAACCAATGTTCACTAGTAACTGATATGTTGACTTCTATCATAAAGGAAGACGTGCAATGAACAAACTTGGGAATCTTTTCTGCCCCACATTCATGACTTGATCCAGAGGCAGCTTAGAAACCACACAGCCAGTGCTGAGCATTTCCAGGGCATGCTGATGCTAGGTCCATGATCCTGATCAAAGTCCTGGAAGACGGCGAAGTCACCCAGCTACAAGCCATGAATGATGATGGCCAGGAACAGCCTGTTTCAAATCTGACTCACATTTTGTTCATTCATTAATCCTTTTTTGTTTAGTTCTTTTTACTCATTGTTTAATCTTAAGTTTGTTCTTTGTTTTTCTATATAGGCAGATTTGGAGATGGAACATAATAAAATGATTTTAATGAAAAGAGAACTCCAGTTCTTAATGTGCCTACAGGATAATGTAATGCTATTTTTACCTTGATTCCAGAAGTAAAACATGCTAACGATAGGAAAATCTAATCATTGCAGTAATTTAATTGTAATCCTGAAAATGAAGACTGCCCCAGACCAGGACCTGCCTGCATGGAGCAATGACTCGGCTGCAAAAACTCCACATAAACTTTGCTTCAGGGCAGAAATAATACATCAGGAATATAATGAATTAATCACATTTTAATCACATGACATTTTTTTTTATTTAAATGGATTTTAGTGGATGACAGACGCAGACAATGTTGTAAACTCAGCTCTAGTAACGTCTGGAAAAATGCATTTAATTGTATTTCAATTCCATTCAGTAGAAAAAGAAACAGAAAATATTCCTGGCCTAAACAAAACAGACCTAAATTTATAGTGTCATTTTACTTTCACTGGTAAGCTGTTCATGGTCATGTGACCACCGGGTCGCGACGTAGGTTTGCACCTGCCCATGAGGAGACAGGGATCACTTTTACCTTTAGAGCTTCTAACTAAAAATAATGCCCACAACCACTGGCAAACTGTGCTATATAAATAAAACGGATTAAATTCAGAGCTTTATGTGTCGGCTCAGTTGATGAAAAAGTTTTGTTTAGTAGGAACAAAACGGACCACACTCGCCAACCCCTGATCTAAACTTTGTTATCCTAGGCTGGGTTAGGCCAGGCTAGGCCAGGCTGGTTCCTGTGAGGGAGGGAAAGTTAAAGATTGATTTGAAAGATCTGTTTTCATTATTGTGTCTGTTACCGATGTTAGCTTACTCAGTATTAGGGATGT
>CM047990.1:2146108-2162067 GCA_026261665.1 Melanotaenia duboulayi | reverse complement strand
GCTCCTTTGTGTGTTTTGTTTCAGGTGTTCGAGGGAACGTCCGGGATTGATGCCAAGAAAACCGCCTGCGAGTTCACCGGTGACATCCTGCGTACTCCGGTGTCTGAAGACATGCTGGGTATGATCAGCTGACTGGCACCACGACGCCACATTCACAGATAAACCTCTGATCTTTCCACAGTTCAGCTTTAGTTTACTCTTACCCCTCCATCATATTATCTGTTAGACATACAGAAGCCTGAGCACTGCATTTCCTCCCTTTGTGCTAATTTAACTTGAGTAAAAAAGAAGATCAAACCTTTTATCTGAATGTTCTTGAACATCGTAATCAGTGTGATTATCTCAGCACAGCACAAGGTTACAGAGAAGCAGGAAGAAAAGCTGTTTTTGTTTGTGAAGTATCATTAATCGCGTCCCTGAATTTCTAATTATTTCTACTTGTGGTTAAATGGGAGCCATCAGAGCTCTGCTTACAGTATCTGTACACAGAATAGATCAAACATGGTGGAGTGTCCTCTAATACATTTTATTTACTGATGATTTTAGTAATTATCCTTGAATTTAATTCCACATAAATCAGATAGTTTTTCAAAGGAAGAGTTGCTTTTTTTTTGCTTGGTTTAAAGGAGAAACTCTTTGTTTCAGGGCGCGTGTTCAACGGATCGGGTAAACCCATCGACCGTGGACCCATTGTTCTGGCTGAGGATTACTTGGACATCATGGGTATGACCTCTATAAGCTTTTTTCTGTTTTATTAGTGGAACATTTTTCTTTGGCTCAGATTTGTTTTAACCATAATGCTAAATGCTAATTTAATAACATGTACTTTTAATATGCAGAAAAACATAACATTTTACAAATATTAGGTGTGAGTTGCACATTTTCCTGAAATAATCTCCCTGTTTTAAAAACTGAACCTCAGTTATTCCCCCTCTTCCCTGTTGGATCAAAGCTGTGGGGATTTGTTTGTTTCAGACAAAGACTTATTCAGACTGAGGCTGTCCACATGGCACCGAAGCTGGTGCAGTTGTGAAAATGGTGGCAGAAACTACCACAAAACCGCTGTAGTAAACACTGAAAGGCTGTGGGGGACGCTATGATGATTCAAGAGGAACACTTAAAAGCTAGAACAAGACCGCGCGTGCACAGATAAGGCTCACTGCGTGTTGCAGGAAGTTCACACTGGAAGAAGAGAAGATGGCTGAGGATGTTTGGACTGATGAAGAAGTGGAGCAGCACTACAACACAGTTGGTCACAGACGCCGTTATTGTTGTTGTGTTTGGCGTGTGTTCGTCACGCTGACGCCATATCCTTCAGTTGTGCGGTTACGCTGTCCTGACGGGACACAGACCCTAGAGGTTTCGAACCGATCCACCTTGGTATCTGGTTTCAGAGGATCGGTTTCATGGAGGCTAATGCTGTTTCGCGGGGATTAAAGGGTCGATTGTTGAAATTCTTTTGCAGTTTTACTGTAATTCGGCCCCTGAATTTTGCAGCCATGTCAGTTGCTTAATGGTAGGGGTCCTGAATTTAATCTTTTCTACTGTGCGGATATCAGTGGTTCTGCATCGATGCAGCAACAAAACTTTACTGATTACAAGTCATTTATATATTCTGCTGCCGGCTGCTGCAACAGCGCCACAGATCTGAGGCTGAATCTGTTTTGAAACCTTTACTTAAGAAAAGTATCAAACTAAATAAACATACTTAAAATACCTCAGTATCTTACTGGAAAAATTTCATTGTCTGTGAACGTAAGATGGATAAAAAAGTTAGCTAAGGCTGACATCTATTGAAAATTTAGAAATAGAGATTTAGAGATCTCTACCCTCCTCAAGCTGGAGTCTCGCGGGACAAGATTTAACGAGAATGACGGCTAATGGGTTAAACACGTTCAATGGAGGTCAGTAAGTTTTCAAAGAAATAAACACACTTCAAGGACTGTGGATGCATGAAAAGACCAGGCGATGACACCTGTAAACGTTTATCAAATGACTGTAGATCATGAGAGCATCATGAAAGATTAGTAACTGAACACCAAACAGCCTTGGGTCAGTATTTACTTTAACTAAGCTATGCCATGTCCAGTCTAGGATGAAGGGTAAAATAACAAAGTAATCTAAAACCGTTTTCATGTACCTTCCAGGTCAGCCCATTAATCCTCAGTGCCGTATTTACCCCGAGGAGATGATCCAGACCGGCATCTCAGCCATCGATGGCATGAACAGCATCGCCAGAGGACAGAAGATCCCCATTTTCTCTGCTGCTGGATTACCCCACAACGAGGTGAGACTGTCCCACCACTAACTTCTGGTCTCAGGGTTTGAGTGCGTCTCAGGCCACGAATGCAACATCTTACAAACACATCTTTTCAATTAAACCAAATCCTAAAACGACGTCATCTCAGGGCACTTTACATACAACGAATCTGAGCCAATTCAGACAATCGGTATTCATACAAGCCAGTTCGTAACCAGTAATGGCCTAGTTAAGAAACCAACCGATTCCCTTTGGGAACCACGTGTACACCTGCAGTCTGAGAGCAAAGTGCTCTGTTGATAATATATGGAACTATGAGGTCTTTGATATGCAGTCGCCCGCCTCCACTGCTCCTCCACCCGCCTCCCCTGCTCCTCCACCCGCCTCCCCTGCTCCTCCACCCGCCTCCCCTGCTCCTCCACCCGCCTCCCCTGCTCCTCCACCCGCCTCCCCTGCTCCTCCACCCGCCTCCCCTGCTCCTCCACCCGCCTCCCCTGCTCCTCCACCCGCCTCCCCTGCTCCTCCACCCGCCTCCCCTGCTCCTCCACCCGCCTCCCCTGCTCCTCCACCCGCCTCCCCTGCTCCTCCACCCGCCTCCCCTGCTCCTCCACCCGCCTCCCCTGCTCCTCCACCCGCCTCCCCTGCTCCTCCACCCGCCTCCCCTGCTCCTCCACCCGCCTCCCCTGCTCCTCCACCCGCCTCCCCTGCTCCTCCACCCGCCTCCCCTGCTCCTCCACCCGCCTCCCCTGCTCCTCCACCCGCCTCCCCTGCTCCTCCACCCGCCTCCCCTGCTCCTCCACCCGCCTCCCCTGCTCCTCCACCCGCCTCCCCTGCTCCTCCACCCGCCTCCCCTGCTCCTCCACCCGCCTCCCCTGCTCCTCCACCCGCCTCCCCTGCTCCTCCACCCGCCTCCCCTGCTCCTCCACCCGCCTCCCCTGCTCCTCCACCCGCCTCCCCTGCTCCTCCACCCGCCTCCCCTGCTCCTCCACCCGCCTCCCCTGCTCCTCCACCCGCCTCCCCTGCTCCTCCACCCGCCTCCCCTGCTCCTCCACCCGCCTCCCCTGCTCCTCCACCCGCCTCCCCTGCTCCTCCACCCGCCTCCCCTGCTCCTCCACCCGCCTCCCCTGCTCCTCCACCCGCCTCCCCTGCTCCTCCACCCGCCTCCCCTGCTCCTCCACCCGCCTCCCCTGCTCCTCCACCCGCCTCCCCTGCTCCTCCACCCGCCTCCCCTGCTCCTCCACCCGCCTCCCCTGCTCCTCCACCCGCCTCCCCTGCTCCTCCACCCGCCTCCCCTGCTCCTCCACCCGCCTCCCCTGCTCCTCCACCCGCCTCCCCTGCTCCTCCACCCGCCTCCCCTGCTCCTCCACCCGCCTCCCCTGCTCCTCCACCCGCCTCCCCTGCTCCTCCACCCGCCTCCCCTGCTCCTCCACCCGCCTCCCCTGCTCCTCCACCCGCCTCCCCTGCTCCTCCACCCGCCTCCCCTGCTCCTCCACCCGCCTCCCCTGCTCCTCCACCCGCCTCCCCTGCTCCTCCACCCGCCTCCCCTGCTCCTCCACCCGCCTCCCCTGCTCCTCCACCCGCCTCCCCTGCTCCTCCACCCGCCTCCCCTGCTCCTCCACCCGCCTCCCCTGCTCCTCCACCCGCCTCCCCTGCTCCTCCACCCGCCTCCCCTGCTCCTCCACCCGCCTCCCCTGCTCCTCCACCCGCCTCCCCTGCTCCTCCACCCGCCTCCCCTGCTCCTCCACCCGCCTCCCCTGCTCCTCCACCCGCCTCCCCTGCTCCTCCACCCGCCTCCCCTGCTCCTCCACCCGCCTCCCCTGCTCCTCCACCCGCCTCCCCTGCTCCTCCACCCGCCTCCCCTGCTCCTCCACCCGCCTCCCCTGCTCCTCCACCCGCCTCCCCTGCTCCTCCACCCGCCTCCCCTGCTCCTCCACCCGCCTCCCCTGCTCCTCCACCCGCCTCCACTGCTCCTCCACCTGCCTCCCCTGCTCCTCCACCTGCCTCCCTTGCTCGAGAACTCCATATACTCTAAATAAGCCCGGGTGTGTTTCTGGGACTGTAACTAGGACCAAAGTGACTCTTTTTGTTCCATTTCCAGCTTCTTGTTCTTTCAGTGAAAAACTGTCCTGAAGCTACATGGAAATGAAAAGATCAGTTATTTCTAGCTCCATGTTTGTTTTTTACCACTGTACAGATTAAAGTAGGACAGCTTTGGAAATCACCCCAAAAGCAGAAAAAAGAAGAAATAAATAATACTTCTAGAAACCTTCTGTTTTATTCTGTGAAATCATATTGATCGATGCAGTCAGCCGGAGCTGTCCAGGACCATTGAATGCTGTTGAGTGACAGGCCGTCGGCTCTTCAGGGAATTTAGAAAGTAGAATCCGTTGACCCTGTATTCTTCTCTTCAGCCTCCTCTATGCCAGTAATCAGGGACTAAATTTAATGCCGCTTTAACTGAATGATGGAAAAGCATCTTCTAAAAGTAACTACTGTGTGTTTCTTTGTCTGTTTTAGAAGATGTTTAAATGGCCTCAATTATATGTTCTTAAAACATCCAGAAATACCCCTCCCCCTTTCTTATTTATACATTTCTTGTTTCTTTTTTTTATGTGGGTTGGAGGAAGTAGTGAATATTAGCATGTGCACCCTTGGTTCTCATTTTTGAGTCTCTTGTCTTGATGTCTTGACATCCTTCCAGTGGTCTTAATCTGCTCCACCTTTGATTCTTCGGTAACTGTATACAACCTAAAGACACCACTGTGACACCACTTATGTCAAACCCTCACATAATTATCATTCTTGTCTGTGCAGGCCTGCTAACGCTGCAAAATATGTTTTAACTAAACGTTTTTGATCAATAGGCCACCACTTAATCAGACTTAGGCAAGTTTATGTGTGTAACTTATTTCAGACATGAAAGCAATTCAACATGCTTTACATAAAACATATAAAAACAAATCCAAGCAGCTGTTACTCAAACCTACCAAACATTCATTCATTTTTAGGATTTTAACCATTTAAATAAGTTTGATTATTTGAATAATTGCATTATTTATTAAAAATATAAAACAAAGTATTTTTTACATAATAGATACCAGAGGCATTTCATTTAGAAGAAGTTAGGAAGTCGTGACATTTGACGTTTTTACTGGTGAAAGAGGTTTTGTGAATTCTCAGGATAATTTTACATGAATATTTAATATCAGTGAGTCCAAAATGTGTACCTGCTTGGTTGCCACGGTGTTTTCCAAACATACTGTTCTTTTCCAGAGTTTGTGTAAGACTCTGAGGTTCGTTTTGGAGGTGCTAAATATATTAATTATCTGTTTTGAACCACAAAATATGATGCATCAAAGGGCAGGTGCTCCCAGCCTCTGTTCCTGGAGCTGCACCCTTACTGCTTCCTACAGAAAAGCTGCCCCTTGTCCTCCCAGTGGACATGTACATAAACAATAATCCCAAAAACTTGCTTTTATGAACTAAATTTAAAAAATCTAACGGCGACCTTGAGCTGCAGCCTCTTTCTTCGTGTCTTTGTCTTCCAGCAGGACTCACGTTTCCAGCGCAGGAATCCATTGATGTCGCTGTTTTTCCTTTTTAAAACTTTCTTTGTTGTGAAAAATTATAAATTACACTCAATATTTTTGTTTTTAGTCAGTTTAGTCCCCAGATTGATCCCCACCAACTTAAACTAGGCCTACTCCTCAACTACTAAATATTACCAGGCATCAGTTGTGACTTTCACTAGAAACGTTGTAGGAAAAGGAACTTCTGGTTCAGGTGGTATTTTAACACGGAGACTTGTTGAAAGTCTAATTCCTGTTCGTCCTTCTTCCAGATTGCTGCTCAGATCTGTCGGCAGGCCGGCCTCGTGCAGAAGTCCAAGGACGTGATGGACTACACTGCAGAGAACTTCGCCATTGTGTTCGCAGCCATGGGGGTAAGCAGACACACTGCATCTTCCTGCAGCATGAAGTTCTCCACACCCCCACCCAATCTGAGGCACTAATCCCCCTCTTAACCCTGACGTGACTCTCTCTCCTTCCCGGCTTTCTTTTATTCAACAGGTGATTTAACCTTTAAGTACTTCTTGTTACTTCTGCACTTGTGAACAAATCCCTCCAGCCATGCAGACAGGTTACTAATTCAGCAGCCCTTTTAACAGTGACAGTCAGGCCGTATCAAGTTCTCTGCTTCTCAGCTGCTCCTCCTGGCTGCCGTGATGCCTCGATTGTGACAGCTTGACCTCCACACACACTAAACACTATTGCTAAATGCTAATCCATCCCTCTTCCACATCCTATTCAGGTTACTCTGCCAGGAAAATTGAAAATGCGTGTGAATAGGGATTTATACCAGTCAGAACAGGGATATGCATTTTTAAAAAGAGACGCCACGTCCACTAACGGCCATGTGTCCTTTAATAGTGGACAAAAAAGAAAAAGACCTGGGCCTTTTACTGTATGTTTCATGTTCTTCTGTTTCATGCCTATCAGCAACCTGCTGTTTGTGTTGAATTATTGATTGTGAACATTTGATCAACTAGTTCCATGTTTAATTCTTGTGTTCTTCTCAGGTTTTCCACCTTCTGGTGACCTTTGTGGCCAAAAATGTCCACGCACTAGAGCTGTTGGTCAAACATCAATATTCAACCATTTTTTTCTGCTTTCTTTCCCCAAATCTGCTCTGCTCAAAACTACCCAACATGTTATCATGTTAAGACTTTTAACCCTTTAAATGACAGTTTCATTAATAATTTAAATAATCAATCATTTAAAAAAACCACAAAACAAGAATCATTTTCTCAAGTTTGGATCTATTTTTAGATTTTCCTTCGTGGCCAAAAATGTCCCGTTGATGTCTGATTTTAAACCAGCCTTTCCTTAATGTCCGAAAAGTTGCCACATTTGATTTTTACTGGATCCACCGGATTCAACTAGTTTTCCATTACAGGCAGACTCACAAAATACTTTCTCCACTTATTGTAGTCATGGGACCACCAGGGGGCACCAAGAAGGATTCCTTCGTGTGTTTGTATGTTTGATATACTTTCCGATTATTAAAGTGTTGATTAGATGTTAACTAGGAGATTATTTCACACATACACAACCAAAATGCTCACCAAATAAAAAAAATGGAACAGAATGAAGAGCAAAACTCAAAAGTTCAAACCTGTTCGGGCTCTTTCTAGTCCAAACATCTAGTTACTGCAACACGTCAAATCTAGTGTGAATAAGTATATATAAGTACTTTTGGATATAAGTGGAAACGGAACCACACAGGACCATGCAACACCTGATAAATTAAACAAGGCTGGTCACTGGCAGCCATTGACCTTCTCCTGGGTTAAGATGAGTGGAAGTGAATGCGTCCTCCTCGTCTTTATTTAAAACTTAAGTTATTTTAAAAAATGGTCAGATCTGAAAGGAAACACAGAGCCAACGAGTCACAGCCAAACTGTAAAAGACACACCGATCTTAAAGGTTGGACACTGCTGGCTGTCCTTGATAAAAACAACCGTCTTCGATAGCATACACTCAATGTCCACTTCATCAGGTCCACCTTCTAGTAGCGGGCTGGACCCCATTTTTCCTCCAGAACGGCCTTCATTCTTGGTGAGATAGATGGAACAAGATGGTGGAAACATTCCTCAGATTTTGCTCCATATCGACATGACAGCATCACACAGTTACTGCAGATTGTATAAAATTAACATCCAAGATTTCATAAAAGAAGGATGCATCCATGTTCTCATGATGTCTCCAGCAGATTCTGAGCGTAGCATCTGAATGTGGAGCTGAATCTCCATCTTCTATTGTCCAGTGTTGGTGAGTGTGTGTGAATTGTAGCCTCAGTTTCCTGTTCTTAGCTGGCAGGAGGAACCCGGTGTGTCTTCTGCTGCTGTAGTTCATCTGCTTCCAGGCTGGACGTGTTGTGTGTTCAGAAATGATGTTCTGCAGATCTTGGTGGGAACCAGTGCTTGTTGGACTTCCTGCCTAAATGTTGCTGCCATGTGATTGGTGATGAGTTACTAGTGTTAACAACTGAAAGGGTGCACCTTTTAAAGTGGCTGCTGAGTGTATATTTATCTACATTTCCAGAAACTGGTGCCAGATGAGTCATTCCTGTTTGCAGAGTTCTTGTAAAAAAGAGGTGAAGAGGAAATCAGATGTCAGGAGTATCTTCTGGCACCGGTTTATTTTGTGGCCAATAATGAATGAAATTTCTAAATCTTCTTATTCTTTTCCTTTTCTAGCAACCATAACTAACCTGCTATTGTTTTAAACGTCTCCGTCCTCGTGCATCATGCAGCTGTCCCAGTTTCCTGTAACGGTTCACCATGGAGCACCCGTCTGAATGCTGCTCATGGAAAACTTGTATCCTCTGTGTCTCAGGTCAACATGGAAACTGCTCGCTTCTTCAAGTCCGACTTTGAGGAAAACGGCTCCATGGACAACGTCTGCCTCTTCCTGAACCTGGCCAACGACCCCACGTAAGATCCAAACGGCTCAGTTTTACACACAGACTGAGGTGGACGGCTAAAAACGGCAAACTTATGGGATTAAAAGAATTTATTTTATATTTACATGACAAACTTATTTCATATTTAAACGCCCCATTTTCTTTTACATGCACAGAAGAATAACTTTTAGTATTCTTTGACCAATCAGCATTGAGCGCATCATCACGCCGCGCCTGGCGCTGACTACCGCAGAGTACCTGGCCTACCAGTGTGAGAAGCACGTCCTGGTCATCCTCACTGACATGAGCTCCTACGCCGAGGCTCTGAGAGAGGTACAGCTCATTGTGACTTTCACCCTCATTCGTCTGCTGTTCTTTCTGTGTGTGAGAACATTTCCACGTTCAGAGTTAATTTACCATCTTGTACTTCTACTTAAACATAAGAACAGCCCAGACCTGCATACACAGAATCTCGCGGTTGAACAGAGGAAATATCTTTGCAGGTGTCATAACAGGACGTCTCAGCTTCTGCATACATTCTTTATCTTGTCAAAATAATCATGTCAATATATTTTTAACCCTTACAACTCTGCGAGATGCTGGCACCCCGAGCACCATCACCCACCTCATCATCAGTGTGGGATTTACCGTCTGCTGTTTGATGACTAAACTGCTGCTCTGTTTTTGGTCCCTAGGAGCGTGATAAGTCTCGTTTGTAGGACGGTGTTTAGGACAGTTTGTACAAACAGCAGATAAATGAGGGCCCAGTTCTTGGTGTCGTTTGGTAAACTGAGCCCGGTTCTGCTCGGTTAGGATTGTTCTGGTGTACGATGACGGCATGTTAAGTAAGTCAGAAAAAAGTTCAATTCAGACATTTAAACAGGTTTTAATTGAACTCGTCATGTTTTTAAAAAGGTTTTAGAAACACTTAAATCCCTCTGAAGTCTGGCCACACCAGTGTAAACCAAGCTAACCAAGAGGTTAATGTCATTCATTACTCTCAGAAGTATTTGAACTTCATTATTATCTGCTTGACCTGAACAGAAGCCCCTCACCACCACCACTCCCCTCACCCACAGCTGTCCTTTCTTACTATCTGTCTGTAATATTCCTTCTTATGTTCCACAGTTAGGCGTCTCAATACATCGGCAGCTCAGTGGAAGTCTTTAAATGGTGCACGTGCAGTTGGCTGTCTTGTATTTGCCGTCCATGACCTTGGTTGATGTTTGGCTGCAGCGATACTTAAGCCTGAGGGATCTTGCTGGGTAGTTGAGCCCTAACAAAGAGCCAGGACATCATCATCTTTTTCTTCTGTTCCCATTCACACGTGAAGGTTGAGTTATGCATTGAATCTGCATTTGTTGAGCACGCTGCCTTCCCATCAACTGTTGAATCCTCACATGAATGGGATGCATTTTCCTTCCTTCCTTTCCTGAATTCACTTGACTTTTGGAACAAGGCTTTGCTTTTGGTCATTTCTGTGCAGGATCTGAAAACAGAAAACAAGGTTTCCAACCAGCTGTCGTCCTCTTCTGAAGCGTAATGAAGCAATGCGCTGGAAGGAAAAAGGGTTTAGTAGAATTTGTCTCTATCAACTATTGTTCAGCAAAAGGCAGAGTCAAAATGAATCTGATTTTCTTTTCTGTTGTTCTGAGTTATTTTCTGTTCTACAATCCTTTAACCTCAAAGTGTGTTTGGAAAGATCAACAGCATCCAAATATCCATTAGCCTTTAGTTTAGGGAATAAAAATGATTGAAAACGGAGCTCCAAATGAACTCCGACCGAAGATTTCATGTTGGTGGGTCTGAATGAAAAGTCTATCATTTTAAATGTATTCAGAGCAAAAGTCAGTTAAAAGTTAATTGGTTCTTGGTTGGAAAATAGATTTTTTTTTCATGAAAAAGCATCAATCAAAACAAATAAAAGAAACATGAATGATTAAATGCTTTCAGATGAAGAAAGAATGTAAACTATTTTCCCTGAAAATAATTTGACTCGTGGAAATTATGAATAAGTCGACAGCTGATCAGAAAAATTCATTTAGAGCCTCGTTGAAGTCCGGGAGGTGTTACAGGGGACCAACCTCTGGACGATCAGTACATTCTGTGTCCAGCTTACAGTCAGAACAGCTGGATGTGGACTACTTCTTTCTGAGATGGTTGAAAATAGTGTGTGTAATCAATAATCTATGTGTTGGGGATGTCCTCAACTAATCAACTGGTCAGGACGGCAAACATAGTCGACGACTCAGCTGACTGGTTTCTGTTTGGAGCAGGAGGATGGTTGTGTTTTACTGCGGGGAACTCATGTTTACAGCGCTCTTTCTGCTGGAGGCCACAGACCAGGGCAGATGTTGCCAATGGCAACCAAACAAAGTAAAGTAGAATAGGCTTCATTGTCATATCTCCACCCAGTAAAGAGGGGATAGACCTCTGGCCGTTTGCTGCCTGAACAGTCACGGGGAAGAAACTAAGTCTGGAGGTGTGAGACCAGATTGATCTGAGACCAAACAGGTGGCGGGTGGGATGTGAGGGGTCTCCTGTGCTGGTTTTTCAGACACTGGAGGATCTGGAGATGTCCTCTAGGAAGGGCAACCGCTGACCTTTCGGCCGGTGTTAATAACCCTCTGCCGAGCCTTCCTGATCTCAGAGGTGGAGCTGGCGTCAAACCCGCCCAGGCAGCATGTTGACACGCTCTCCTTTGAGCATCGGTAGAAGGCCAGGAGCAGCTTCTGGTCCAGGTTCTTCTTGCTCAGGACCATGAGTTCTGGACCCTGTAGTTGGTGAAGGCTTGGATGCCCGCCCACATCTGTTGAGAGTATTTCACAAGGATGAAGTTAGCTAACCACAGCTAACACGATGAAGGCTCATTTAATTCGCAGGAGGAAAAAACCTCGCCAGACGGGATGGAAAATGTTATTTGAAGTTAACTAGTTGATCCTCTGAGTTAAGTCCACATCTACAAAAAAAAAAAAAAGTGAGAAGTTTAAATAAAAAAGACAGCACTAAAAGCAAGACTATCTTTCTGTTAAGGACTTAAATCACAATATGTGTTCTTACAAGAGACCCGTGTGGATGACTAAGTTTAGGGGAAAATCTGTGGGAGGACGTTTTATTTTCGCATGGCAGCAACAGGCGTGGCGTTCTGTTTCTATACATTTCCTGGGGAGGTATTACATTCAAATCTTGTGAAAGAGGACTTTGGATTGTTGCAGTGGTAAATATAGAGCAGTCTTATTCACTTTGTAAATGTATACGACCATAATGATGCCAGTCAGAACAAAACTTTGAAACACTTCCAGGATGTGTCAGATTTTCAAGCAGCTTATAACATAGATGCCCTTCTTCCGCCATCATGTCAACCATACTTTGCAGGATTTTATGGAAAGTAACTAACTGACATCTGGAGGGATAGAAATCCTGATTTCAGAGATTTCCTGGTTCAGACCCAATGGGAGCTGAAAGTCTAGAATGGAGGCTCGTCTCCCCTGAAATCTCTAATACTGTTACGGATGTCTCAATATCAAGCGCCCCCTTAATTGATCACTGTGCAATAAATGAAACGCTTTCACCAGGTCAAAACTCCTCGTACAGGAAAAACTACTGGAATTTTTTTGCAGAGTTGCTCAAATCAGAAGAATACGTAAAGGAAATAAAACTTATTGAACAAATCACAATAAACAAAGAACTTTGCCTATATGTTAAAAACTGGGAATATTTCAAATTTAGTAAAATTCAGTAAAATGAGACGCCAGAAGCAAAAAGAAAAAGACTGAATTAATACCAAATGTAGATATTTATTTTAAATCATCAGACTTTTGACTCTCCAGCAGACCATGGTGCTTATCAGGCCCGGGAAAATGGGTCGAACAGGGAGAGAAAAACTCCTCCTTTCTTTGGTCTTGAAAAAAAGGGGCTTGTTAATAATGAAGATTTTTCTGACCCTGATAATCTCGAAGCACATTTTTGACCTCTGCTCGGCGTTGTACTTCTCCTCAGAACAGAAGGCATCAGCGTTTCTTCATATGAAGCAGTTTATTCCTCAGATTACTTTAGATTTCAAAGAAATTTGTGAATCAATTGGCTAAAAAAAAGGTATTAGACAAATTACAAGTGACACACAGTCTGGGTTTTTGGAGAAAATGTCCATTTATAACAATGTTAGACTTGTTAGACCAGGAATGTCAAACTCAAACACACAGCACGGCAAAATAAAATAACAAATTAACAAGTTGGTTCAGTGTTCATTAAAAACTCATTAAAATGACCTTTATTGCACATGTTGAACCTGGAATTAACAGAACCTATTAGTTATTACGTAAAACAACCTGTGATGCCACAACATGAAATTAGATGAGTAATTTTACTGCAACCATAAACTCTGGTTCACATTCAGCATTAAGAACTTTTAAAAACTCTGGGGCCGGAAGGGTTAACAACTCCTCCTCGTTCTGGACTTTCCTGTCCGATGCTTGAACCTGGTGCTTTGCTTCAAACTGCCTCCTTACGTTGTTTCTTTCATTACAGCCTCACTGTCTCCAAGTCTTTGGAGTATTTAGGTTTTGGTTCACAAGTGATCAGATCTATAAACAGCTTTCTCTTTCCTGGGGAAGATTTGGGTTTGAGCGTGGCATCCGACAAGGCTGCCCTTGCTCCTCTCTTCTATTCCTATAAAGAATATTGTGGACACAGAGCCATCGAAGGTGTTGGACAATCCTGTTTCTATAGTCCAACTGGCAGACGATACTACAGTCTTTGTAAAGAGTCCAGATCAAACGACTCTTGTGCAAAAAGTTTTTTTCTGTAGCATCTGGCCTTTATTTAAATTTAGGGAAACGTGAGCTAAATGCAAAACATGAACACAAGTTAACTTGTTTGGTTTTCCGGTGAAAACTCAAGTGAAATATTTGGGGTAATTATTTCTAAAGATCCGAAAATTAGAGAAAACCATAATATTATGGAAGGTTTAAAGAAGGTTACATCTCAGCTTAACTATTTGTTACAGTGGGATTTATCAATATTTGGCTGGATTTTAACCACTAACATAAAAGCCCCGTCAAGAATATTATATCCTGCCTTCTCCATTTATATTTCTGACAATTTCATTCAGTCAGTCAACCAAACTGTATTTAAATTCACCTGGAAGAAGAAACGGCATCACATCAGGAAGGGTGAAGCAGGTAAATCAGTAGCTGATGGGGGTTGGACGTTGATTAATGGCATGTTAAAATTTAAATGGCTACGACAAATATCTTGGGAAGTGTGACAGATTTTCTTTTAAGCTGTGATTTTTGTGTTGGTAAGCTCTCCGTGAAATTATCCAAGTTCCATCAACAGGAAATTGATTTTCAAGCACAACTTTACTCCGTGTAACTCCCCAGTTTGGAACAACAGGTGTGTTTTGTGTAAAAGGAAATCTCTGACTCTGATTGGATAGAGAAAGGTGTCTGGTCAGTCTTGCATATGATGGATGGACAGGAAGATCTACTACAATATCTCCACCAAACTTAATATAGAAAACAATTTTCAGGAATCCTGACGGCAATTCCTCAAGCTTCAATAAGCCTGGTAAACCTGGCTGATCCCTGGCCTACCTGCAGCCTTGGTTTTAAAGATGAAACTTTTTAGAACTCTTTGCCATATAAAGGGAAGATTTCCCAGATATTACTGTAAAGCTGAGAACAACGTACCTTTCCTCCAGTTTTACCAGAAGTCAAAGACTCATGTCAAATGTGTGAATGATGTCTACCCTTGTACGGAGTTCCTGAGACCAAGGTTCAGCATGAACAGAAATAACTGCTCATGTTGTCACACACAGATGGAAACCCTGGTTCACCTGTTCCCTGAATGTATGTAAAACACTGTCAGTTTCTCACTTTAAATTTAGAATTTATTAAATTTGGGACATCATCTATAAATGTCGTCGTTTTAAACATTAAGCTGTTTGTGATATTTAAGAGTTATTGTATTTAAAAAAGAACAAGCCTTGGGCATTTACAATCATCTATGTACTTGGACTTTTAACTTCACCGTTTTATGTTGCCTGTCTTCATGTTTTGATTCACTCTGCCTTAGTCTACTCAACATTATGTACTTTTTGATTGTTCCTGGAGCTTCAAGATTCTGTCAGGCTCAGTCTGTAAACTTTAGCTCTTATACCTTTATTATGTATAACCAGCCTTTGTTACAAATAAAAAAAACTGATTCAGTCTTGTCTGAAAAGTGTTGTGCTGCCCTCTAGGTAGCACTTAAGATCCAAGCATGGTCCCATGATTAACAATCACCGACCTGCTCTTATAATACAGACAGCAGGTGTGTCCTAATTCTGGGTCTACACACTTCAAAGTCCGCTTAACGTTTATGAAATGGGACAGTCTACCTAGCCGATACACACGTCATTAACCCCTTAAACATCCACGAATATCAAATATGACAGAATTTTAATGTCACCATTTAACAAACATGCTTTTAATATACATGGTTTTGTAATGTTTCTACTAAGGTGTAGTAAAAAAAAAAAGAACCAAAACAAAATCAGAAGACTCCTGTTGGTGCAGGGCACACACTGATCCATTTTAACTAGCCTGATTAGTCGTTTTATCCCCTAAAATGCCCATCCCTGCTATGTATTCATCTTTAAAACCTAAAGCTGAAGGTGTGTGTCGGACCCGGACTGCAGCAGCTCGATTATTCCTGCATGTTTACTGTTTCCTGCCCGCATGGATTAGCCTGAATTAGTGTTGTCACAAAAATCGATTGTCAGATACTAATCATTTCTAAAATTAAGTATCTAGTCAGATATTATTAACATGGGCATCTATACTTAAAGGCCACTTTAGAGTCTGCTGGGTCACAGAAAAGCCAGCTGCCGCAGCCCTTTTTTAACAGGCACTGCAGCGGGCAGCCCCGTCCCGCTGCAGTGCCTGTTTACCAGGCCCACTTTACGAGACCAACTTGGCAACTTGTCACTATAACTATGTAGTTGTTAGACCTGATTTATTATTTATTTAAGGCCAGATTTAACTTCATTTAACACCAAGTATACCTTGTTAGCAGAATTAAGTTTATTTGCTTTTCTGAATAATTTCATTGGCATGTTTAGTTTATGTGCAACTAAAAACGGTTGGATTGGAAGACCAGTCTTCACTCAGACGTGGTGCAGACTCAGGGAGATTTTCTCCTCTTAACACAGGAATTCCCCAAAAACAGGATTTGTGATTTATATATATATATA
>CM047990.1:1885125-1898157 GCA_026261665.1 Melanotaenia duboulayi | reverse complement strand
AACACAGGTCACACATGTGACGTCAGAGCATCAGTGACATTTGGGCCCTGGAAACTCTGGCTGTTTACGTCCCCATGCAGACACAAAAAGTATTTGCAGGTCTTCACTGGGGTTGGAGGTTTTTGAAAGATTTGTTTTTAATGCCATAAATCTGTGTTTTTGTGTGGATGACTGATAGAAAATATCTTCGTTCAGTGAGATACCTGCTATGTGTGGACAAGGCCTAAAACTCCCTCCTGCACTGTCTGCAGGTTTTTTGGATTCTTCCATCACACTGTGGCCACAGTGAGACAAAAATGTGGATGAAACTTTGTGATGGTGGGCATGCAGCGACAACTGGTAGCTGTGGCGGAGCGACATGCCCACTGTGCTTCCCTTACCAAGATAATGCCAAACTCGAACCGTTAACATGGCATGAGTAATAATTTTGTTGATAATTGATAATGTGTTAAAAAATGAATGCATTAATTCTACAGATTAATCTCTTTGCATTGATTATTTTACAGCCTTAACTTTTCATACTTAGTTTAGCTTAAATCTTTTAATTGGATGGGACCGTGCGTATTAACAAACATTCGATATGTTGATGCAAAAATATGCTCATTTCAGCAGCACAAAAAAATAACAGGGCATTATTTTTTATTTATTTAAGCTTAATTTGTACAGGTGGTCCTATTTAGACGTCCAGTCTCATTTGAATGAAAGAGACCCCTGCTTTGGACAGACAAATAAAAAGCATTAAGTTACAGTTACATCCAGTTCTAACAATACAGGACGTAAATTAGAGTTCACATAAAGATATAAAACAGCTTACCTGCTAATATAAACCACTAAAAACAAAAGCTAATATGCTTTTTCTTGTTTTCTTATCTAACCTACTATGAACTCTTATTTATATGCTGTATTGTTGGATGTTTTTTGTCTCTTTTAAAAACCATAAACAATACAAGGCCATAATATTTCCAATAAACTAGTTACAGTAAAGCAAACACAGGATTGTTTAGGTTGCTGGTATTTGAAGGCAGTGTCTGTAATGTTATAATAACCAGGTTAGTACAGTCTGACTTCATCACAGCTTTGGACATCCCCATTTTCCTCATCAGATCACAATCAGATCTTTTATCCACATATTATTTCTGAAGAATGTCTGAAAGATGATCACTGGATCCACGATTGATCCAGATTTACGGTTTGGATGATATATTACTGAATCGATGTGGACCGTGGATTCTTACAGACACGTGATAGCCGAACTCGAGGGAGGCAGATGTGTTTTACTCTCAGTGAGGAGGGAACATTTCATGTTCCAGATGGAAGGAGGGAAACGTTGGTTTGGCGAACCACATCAGCTACGTTTCTGTGTGCTGAAGCTCACGTTGAAGCTACTTTTTATCTCCTTTATTTGAGCTGTGAATCAAATCTCGTCTGGCTTTCAGCAGCAGCTGCGGTGCCCTCGGATGTCTCCGCCGCTTCTTTCTACGATGCACGTTTTGCATGTGTCACATAGGAATGGCTAAAACA
This sequence comes from Melanotaenia duboulayi, assembly GCA_026261665.1. Lineage (NCBI taxonomy): Eukaryota > Metazoa > Chordata > Actinopteri > Atheriniformes > Melanotaeniidae > Melanotaenia > Melanotaenia duboulayi. Next base: position 1,896,636 of record CM047990.1, on the reverse strand, counting down.
ACTTTATTACTACTTCACAAAGTCAAGGTTAGCCACTGGTGATGATGATGATGAAGCATTGGTGGTGTCTTCCTCAGTATGGTGGAGGCTGGCACAGCTGCTGACCATCAGGACTTCACGTTTCACTGCTAACTAACCCGATGACTTTTCCTTTCACGTGTCTGTACTGACCACAGATAAACCCTGATTTCCAGGATGTCTAATAACACCGTGTTGGCTGATCACTCGGTATGTTGTGGAGTATAATCTTCCACAGGGAAGTCTTCTGTAGCAGCGCTATGATTAAATGATGAGAAGTCACGTTTAGCTGGCATCAGTTCTCTGTTCCCGTTTTTAGTCGCTGTGATTCCCTGGAGGGGAACTGAGGTAGCAGTCCAGCTCACATCATGTACAAATACCTGCTTCTCATGAGCTAAACTAGTCAATAATTCAGCAGATTCTACAAGGAAGGTGACTGAGCTGTTCGTCAGGATCGCTCAGCCACTCTGGACAGCAACACTATGTCCGTGTTCTTTCAGTCTTTTATCGCTGATACAAGCAAGTTCTCTTTGTTTTGGTTTTAACTTCCCGGTTTCCTGCAGTTTTCACTGTATCTGATGTATTTGGAGCAATGCCATGTATTAACTGTCAGACTGTCACCAATAAAATATACATGTATTTTAAATTCATCTGGTTTCTTTTTTCTCTTTGGGTCATCTGCGTTTGTCCAGATATTTAATTGCCCATCTTAACCAATCTGACAGTGGTCTAAAGAGTGTTTTATCATGTCTTAAATGTTTTCATTTCTCAGCTTTTGTTACGTTGGATGAAATCCAAGACTGATACAGCTTCAAGAAGATGAGTGCCTGGTGGTGTTGTTGGTTAAAAAACACACACCAACATATCTTGGGGGGCGTGATCAAATAGTTTGGGAAACACTGCTGTACTGGGTAAAGATCATGTGACCGTGGAGGCCCTTGGACCAGAATCAGATGTATTTTAATGATCCCAGACCAGGGAAACTTGGTGTTACAGCAGCTGTTTAAGATTAAAATAGAAAATAAGAATATAGAAACAAACTTAGTATTAAATACGATGCAAAGCCTACCATACAAATGTCTAGATAAAGATGGACAAATGTGCAATGAGAGTGTATTATAATAATAAGGTGCAGTGATGGAAACCAGTGGCAGAAAAGATCCTCAGTAATGTGTTTGTCCAGAGTAGCATGCGTGTCTGCAATCCTGATCATTTTATTAAGTTTGTTCTTTTTACTGACTCCAGTGCTGCTCCCCCAGATCTTTCTACCAAAATTCGAGCTTAGCATCTGAATGTGGAGTTGAAATGGAGACTCATCAGACCAGCAACGTTTCTCCATCTTCTATTGTCCAGTGTTGGTGAGTGTGTGTGAATTGTAGCCTCAGTTTCCTGTTCTTAGCTGGCAGGAGGAACCCGGTGTGTCTTCTGCTGCATCCTGGTCCAGACAACTGCTGCTCTGGATATTTTCTCTTCTTCAGACCATCTCTGGAAACCCTGGAGATGGTTGTGGGTGAAATTCCCAGTAAACACGTTCTTTCTCATACTCATGCACACTTTGAGCTTCAGCAAGTCAATTTCCCCATGTCTACATGACTAGAAGCTGCATTGTGATTGGCTGGTTAGATGTGTGTGTTAACAAGCAGTTGAGCTGATTAAGTGGACGGTGAGTTTCTACCGACATGGCATCTTTAGCATCACCAGGTTCCCACTGAAGCCTCTGAAACTTTGAAGTTTCCTACCAGCAGTATGAATGATGAGCTCATGGAGACAAATTCACGGCTTTTTGTCATAATTTGAGTCCAGAAACTCAAAAATCTCTTTTGCTGGTACCGAGTTTATCAGGATAGAATAGAACCTTCATGTAGCTGGATCGATGGTGGGCACAGAGCCTGGTGAAGGGGTTGCTCCGGGGAAGCAGAACTACACCAAGAGGCACTGACGTCACTGCATCCAGGAGCAACTACAAACCTGTTCACACTGATCACTGATGCAGTAAAACCAGAGCACCATAATCTGAAGAAGTGTGGAAGGACAGTTAAGTCTTAGACTCTGTTACAAGGTCCATTACATAGACTAGGGTCCATGTTGCCTCCATGTAGTCTTTAAAAAAACAAACAAACAATTAAACCACTATTCACATGCAATAACAAACCACCATGTCTGATACTGAAGATCTGTTACATAGTGGCTCGAGTCTGGATGGAAGAGGGATCGTTTCTGAGGCAACACTGCCACCAAATGGCTTCAATCAGGAAAGGCTGCTGAGGGTTCAGAATAATGGATATCATACATTAACAGTGAGCAGAATACATGTTACAGATTGAAGAGAAAAAAGATGACAGCATCCACCCTAATGCACAATTTTGGAAATTGAGCATGCAAACTTTCAACTTAGAAATATGAAACCATGTTAGAGGAGAAGATATTTCTATCTGGAAATGTGCTAATTTGGCAGTTTTAAATTTATTATCTTCCATTATCTTAACCGCTTGGTCCATTACGGGTCCCGGGTGAGCTGGAGCCTATCCCAGCATTTTAGCAGGTGAGAGGCAGGTACACCTGGACAGGTCACCAGTCTGTCGCAGGGCCAACACAGACGCAGACAAACAACTATCCACACACACTCGCTCCAAGGGAGAATTTAAAATAACCAATTAACCTAACATGCATGTCTTTGGACGGTGGGAGAATGCCGGAGAACCCGGGGAGAACCCACGCATACACGGGGAGAACATGCAAACATGTAGTTTTAAATCAGTCTCTGATATAAAGGTTTACACATCAGACATTAATGTTGTAGCTGTGGCAGCTCATATTTATTTAGCTCATGTAAACAAGTGCTGAGCAGCAGAGATCACATTTCTCCAGCTTTCCTCCTCATCGGCTCTCCAGAGGAAAGCTCTTGGGGATTGAGCTCCATTGGATCTTCAAGATCTCAGAGTTCAAAGTTTCCAAAAATAAAATGGGAGGCAGATATTTCTGTTTCAGGCCCATCTCTCATGACGTAAAATCCCAGTGTGGGAACAGGAAGCAGACATGGTACAGGCAGGTATTCGTGGCCTGGCGGTGTCTCCGTCCCGCCCTCTCACCGCCTAACTGGTTAAGGAAAATGGCCGCCTTTCCTGAATCTGGTTTCTTCCCCACTGTTGTCCACCTGCCAAAGGAAAATGGAAGGCTTGGAAACAATCATAATGGTCATAATAAGGATGTTAAAGTGTTTTTTGGGGGATTATGTTAACAGCTGTGATGAAGTGGGTAGAGTGGTCGTCTTGTAGGGTTGAGGGTTGCCGGTTTGATCCTGGGCCTGTTGAGCTCATGTCGAGGTGTCCCTGAGCAAGACACCAAACCCCAGCTTGCTTCGGATGGGTCGTGGTGAGCGTCCTGCATGGCAGCTTCCATCAGTGTGTGATGGGTGAATGTGATGTGTAATGTAAAGCACTTTGAGTATCGTTTCAGGTACAGAAAAGTGCTGTATAAATACAGAACATTCACCATCCATTCTCTCACCACGATGATCCCAGGTTCAGATTTTTAATATGGCACAATTAATAATGTCGTTTCTGTGTTAATACATTTATGAAATGAATGCATAAATTTCACAGATTAATCTCTGTGCATTAACTCGTTCATTTTGACAGCCCTGATAAAAATCCCAACTTTAAATAGTAAACGTAGTTTTTTTTATTTCTTTTTTACAATCATCTGGGGACCCCCTGAAACTGTCCTGGGACCCCCTATTTGGGAAAGGCTGTTCTTGCATGGAATAAGACTAAATCTCAGTGGGTTGGGAAACCATGAACTGAATGAAAATGAAATCTTTGGATGTCCACTGACAGCTCTGTTGGTATTAGTTGTCTGTGGACAACATTTTTTTTTTTTTAAAGCAGTAACTTGAGCATTTCAGGTAAGAGGGCAGTTTGAAGCCACTCAAAGAAAAAGTGTGTCCCGTCCTTTCAGGAGCAGAGCAGAAATATTTATTTCTAAAATGATTCTTTCATTACTTACAAAGGTTGTGCAGGGTAAATGTTGGCCTCCATCTTGGACCTGAGCCAAAAAAAACCTCCTGGTGGACGTCAGGGGCAGATTCATGGTTTGGGTTTGTTTACTGGTGTCAGACGAGGCTCTAGCTGAATTTTTGTGACCTAATTTCAAAACCTCTGGAATAGAAAAAAATAAAGAAATAAACAAACTGTCTTTTTTTAGGTCACAAAAACTCTCATGTAGGAATAATTTTCCATTAAACCTTTTTTCTCCCTTTTTTTTTCGTTCCCTTCAAACACCCCCACAAGTGAATCACCGCCCGAGTATGAAACTAAACACAGGCACTTATTCAGTAACCAGAATACATTTAGGCATTGAGTGTATTATTCTTGCAGAAGTGGAGCTGGAGAGCCACTCAACCCCTCACAGAGCAGGCTTGTTTTTAGCTAGGACGTGATGTGTGTTTGTGTGTGTGTTTGTGTGTGTCGGGGTCAGGGGAACAGCACTGTGAAGACAGGATGAGAGGCTTTAATAGGTGTGGCCGTTTTCCCTCAAATTGCGATGAAGGAGAGTCGTTGCTACGGTAATCCGGAGGGACCCAAACTCTCCAAGTGGCCCTGGAGTTGCCAGCTCGGCTGCCCTCCCACATGCACGCTCTCTTCCAGCTAATGGCGGGGGTTCAGAGCTACGTGACGAACCAATGAAATCATGGGATGGAAACGAGGAGCTTGACACACTTTGTGCTTGTTGAAGCTTCTCTTGGTTGAAAACAAAGGGAATGTAAGATCATTAGGATTTGTTTGTTTGAATTCAGTGTTAGTAAAATTTTCTCAAGTGTTCAGGTGTAAAGGTACGCCTCACCACTTAACACACACACATTGCCACACACACACATACAGACAAGCCGGTGTTGAGTGTGTTTGATTCTGCTCATGTTTGTCACTCAGGACAGGGAATGACTGCTGGTGGTGGCAGGACCACCAAACTCCTCAAACTATAAGCAAGCACAGAAATAATAATAACAGCATTTCACATTTACTTTATAATTTCTGGGACCTGAAAAAGGATTTCTCTGAAGATTAATGTGTTGATGCAAACTGCTGCCGTCCTCCTGCTCTTACACATCTGGTTTCTGTCTGTCTTTAAGCTCTCAGTTACACAGCATTCTTGTGTGATGTCAGCTACACCAACAGCTAATCCAGAGTGGTGACCGAAGCTGCCTGATTCTCCTGTTGTGGATGTTAGGTGCTCAGACGAGGAGGCTTCATTGTTTCTGGAATTGTAGACAGCTGAGTGATGTTAAAGTCACATCTGACAAACACATTTTTCATACCAACCCATGTTCAGTTCTTAACGTTTCAGAAACTTAACTTCAAGCACCCCAAACCGGTCCAGGCAGGTGGTTTTCCTTCCTGGTTGTGGTTCTGATGGAGGTTTTCCTCTGCACTGTCTCCTGGTGCAGCTCAGGATGGAGGCCTGAATCAAAAAGAAGAGTTGATCTAATTGGTTGGTTGCCTTAGCTAGGTTGTTATCTAATGAACTGGTTTCTATGAGCCAAGTCACACTGCCCATCCAAAAAAAGGTCACACACTCTAATACAGAGGTCACTAACAAGTGGACCGGGGTCTGGTTCTGGACCGAGAACCTAACCCACATGTATCCGTTTCTAGAATATAAAATCTGACAGGGGTGCTTTCATTTTAACTGGCTCAACTTTTGTAGTCTTTACAGTAATGGTCAGCAGGGACGTCTCTAGGATTTAAAGAAAGGGGGGACTTAGCCCTCAAGAGATGACGTTTGAAGTTCCCCTATCAGCCAGTAGTGAAACCATGACAATTAGTTAAAAGCAACGATGAAAAGCAGTTATTGTAATGATCTCCAGTTGCTGTTAACTTACTTTAGACACACTGTGACCTCATGCTCCTGCAGACTTCTCCTGGATATAAACGCTTAATGTTTGAATTCAGTGGTGGAAAAAAGTTTTGATACACTCTATGTATCCGCTCTGCGGACCGATTCAACCAGGAATCTAACCACCGAGCGGCCCGTCACGGGTCTCCACTCTGTGGACCGATTCAACCAGGAATCTAACCACCGAGCGGCCCGTCACGGGTCTCCGCTCTGTGGACCGATTCAACCAGGAATCTAACCACCGAGCGGACCGATTCAACCAGGAATCTAACCACCGGTCGGGTCAACCAGGAGATTCTTTTACTCTGCAGTTTTACTTTCAGGTAGAATAAAATAAAAGCTGAAGTTATTTTAAAGCTCAGAGTGAAATGTTACCAGATGAAAGTTAGAAAAGGATCAGACTCGTTATTTCCTTATAAAGTCTAAACTTCATCTGTCCTGTCTCAGACGCTGTAGCTGACAGAAGTGATGATAATTATTCTTCTTCTCTGATGATAACAGCTCTAGAACAAACTAGTCTCTGAGAAAATCAGACAATAACAGAAACCAACGTCATGCTGAGATTTTAACTAAAGAGGGTTAGCAAGCATTTAAAAAAAACAAAACAAAACAGGGAGCATCTACTTTATCAATCATAACCAGGTTTTGGCTGTTAACTAGCTGGAATCAGTGACAACTTACTCATCTTGTAAAGCGACTGCCGTATATCATTTGTGATAAAAAAAAATTACTACTACTACATTATTGAATTTCCCTTTGGGATTAATAAAGTATTTTTTATTATTATTTATTATTATTTATTTTATGACAGACGTACGGTGGGGCACTCAGCCAAAGTCTGCGGCTTTGCATGTTTTCAGGGGGATTCTCAAAATTGGCCCGAGACCTCGCAGAGATGCATATCTGTTTAGACGTCACTTTTTGTAATAAACCATCGTTTTTTATTCTACACGCTGATGTCCGGAGCTCTTCTTTTTACCTGAAAGTATTTTTGTCACCTCACCTGCTTCCACAAAATTAGCAACACAACGACATCACGAGCCAGAAAGAGGGTCACTACAAGTATCGCTAATACCAAAACGATACTTTAAGCTTGAGATTTCACTGTCATGTTATAGGTTTGCCTTTAACTACTGATCATTATCATCAAACACAGAATAAATATTAATGTCAAACAAAAACTTTCACTGAGTAACAGAACTGAACATTTTAAATTTAAGCTTTTTTCATTGGTAAACAATATAAAATAACATAAAAAATGTACCAAAAAATAAAAACTTTTTTTCTTTTATTACACAATTGTTTGAGATAAAGTCAAGAGCTAAAAAAACCTGATACTGGTTGGCTCTCATTCACATGCTTGGCTGTTTCCCCCAGAGCCCTGTGTAAGAAAATCAGGCCGGCATTGATCGATACCGATACTAGCCTTGGTATTGATAATATTGATATTTGGACTGACCCGCCCAGCTCTTCTTCATGCATTGATTTGACCCTTCTTAAACAGACTAGCATCTTTGTACGACCATGGGATGCCATGCGAACAGAGTTTCTTCAGCACAAAGTAAGCGGCTGAAATGAATTAAACATTTCGCTGCGTTCAGCTGAACACTGTGCTTTGAAAACTTGGACCTGACCCCCACGTGGAGCAGCCGCCTCCTTTCAGGGTCCTTCCTGCTCCATAATAGATTCCTTTGTGTACTCACATAAACTGTGGAATCCATTTATCCTGAAGGAATTGTAGTATTCAAAAGCTGTTTTATAATGGAGGCCAAACAGACTTGAAATTTGTGACTTTTAAATAGCGTTGAACAGTGGAGGCGCCTCAGACCCTTTGGCAGTTTAATTCGTCTCCATTCAGCTTCGCCTCTTTCCGGACATTCAGGCACCGCGTAAGAAAATGTTTGGCTGTTTTTGTTGAACATTCATAACTTAATTTTCCCGACTGCATACTTGAGAATTCCTCACGTCAGTGCTGATGGTGAACTGTTCTTGATAGAAACAGACTCAAGGTCACATTTGTTGTGTAAGCATTCCTCAGGGGAGCCATTTTTCTTTTGCCACATGCATCTGCACCTCACTAATTCGTGACCTGTCTCTGAATGCTTTGTTAGAAACAATGCCACCCCCAAAGCTACTGGCTTAAAGATCAGAAGAAGAAGTGCTGTCATTTGCACATTTCCTCTGACAAACACAGATAATTACAGGAATTAGACGCTATTTTGTCATTAGCCTTCACTTTCAACGAGTCAATAATGAAAAGAGAAACAAGAGTCGTTGACAAAGACAGATGTCTTTAGAGGATTTCAAGACACCCCCTCCCCCCTCCACTCTTAGCCCACACATTTAATTTGCTGTTTTATTAATATTATTAATGTAGGCAAGCTTGAAGCTTTGAAGCGAGAGTTTTTCTCCTGATTGGTATTGTGTGAGTGCTGATGGCTCAGCTCAGGGAAGTCAGACTGATTCCAAATGCACTTTGTTAGTGGCATGATGAAAATGGCAGCTCGCCTTTTTAAAGCCGTATATTTGCGAGCGTGATTATGGGGTGTGTGTTCACATGAATGAAGCCAAAACAATGACACACAATCAGCACTTCATAAGCCAGCGAAAGGCCACGGACAGATTAATAAGTGCCTTCAAGATACACACATAAACATGCAAAAGACTTTGGGAATTACAGATATATGTGACACATTACACAAGATTTGGTCCAGAAGCATTTTCCCCTCTTTTTACTTAAATCCAAATGATTAGTTGAAAGCAGAGATCACAACATGTAATTTACTGTTGATTTGTGTACGCACAAATGGAATTTGATGTCTTTCAGCAGTAATAAGGGTAATAATATTTCCCCTCTCTTTGTCCTGTCAGGACTTGGCAGCGAGGAAGCGTTAGCTCTGTAAAGTGAGAGAAAGACAACAGGATGTTCAACCTTGTGGATAATTATGGAGGTTTTTGTCCTTTCAGGTCATTTTTCCATCCACCATTCTGGTTGTGTTTCCCCATTTGTGAGGACTTTTTGGTAATAAAATGTTTTTCTTCAAGAACTTTGAACTTCCTATTTCAGTTTTACTTAAAGGTCCAAATTTAGCACCATTTAATGTCATTAGTGGACAAAAAGTCACCTCCCAAAAACCACATGAAAACATCACAGACTGATTTTTTTCCTATTTTTTTCCCCAAATTAGTTTCAGTCCTGATCAGTATGACCGAATGTGTCATTGTTCAAATTATTTTAACCTTTAAAATGTCAGTTAGATGACATGTTGTCACTGTTTTTATGGGAAAAAAGCAAAATATTAGATTTGTTCCATATAATAGATTCTGGGTGGCTGGGGGTCTTTTTAGAAAAACAGAGATTAGACGTCATCAAACTGGTATTTAATAGGTTCAAATAGTTTGAATAGTTTAATATTAAGTAGTTTTGTGTTGGAATAAAGTTGATTGGAAAATGTAAAATAAAGTAAAAATATTAATCTATAAATTTATTTATTGCAGTTTTTGTATTGACAATGCAAAAAAATTATAATAAAAAAAAACCTGCAGTGCATCAAAATCAGTTTAACTACTAATTATTAGTATTTTAGGACTCATCTGTTAATGAAATCATCAGTCACCCAAAACCTATTATATGGAAAAAAAAATGTTTTCTTCCTAAAAGCTGAAATCATGTAATAAAACTGGCATTTTAAGGGTTAAAATAAGTTGAATGATGGTATGCTTTCTCGTTTTCATCATGACAGAAGTTTATTAAGCACTTTTAGCCAAATAAAAAAAGGTGTAAAAAAATCTAACTGAAATTTTTGTATAGCAGTTTTTGTTAGAGGACATTTTGTCCTACAAACGACCGAAAGGGGGATGTAAATTAAAAAGACCTGTAAGAGTTAAGCTTGGAGCATGAAACAACCTTCATGGTGCTTCCAGCAGTTATCGCGCCGCAGTAATGGGTCAGTAAGTTGTCAGGATTTTATTTATCTTTGTGTGATTTTATGTGAATTCTTAGTAAAAATAGCAGATGGATGAATGATGCCTGAAATCAGAATAATAAGCCTGACTGTTTAACTACCGTTACTGTGTTGTTTTTTGGATATTTGTTGTAGATTTGTTGCTTTGCAGATAAAATGAGCCTGAACTCGGAGGAAACGTATTGTAGGGGAGGAATTTCATCAGCTGTATGTATCTTCATCTCATTTCTATCTTGTGCCTTGCTTTGCTTTGGAGCATTGTGGTCGGAGCTGCGACCAGCACAACAGCGCTCAGGTTAAAACAGGACGCCACAGAAATTTAAATGCAAACTTTAATTAAAACTCCAGAGCGCTGTTTTTGCTCAGGCTTGGCATGGAAGAACAGACTGGATCTTATTCTCAGCCACCCTTTCTGTTCCACAGAAGATGGTTCTGAAAATGAAGAAAAAGACATGAAAGGAGGCGGAAAGATGATGAGACCTCATCACTGAAAATGCATTTTTATCTAAACATCAATTTTCTTTTTTTTTCTCTTGGTGAATGTTCCTGAACAGCAGTTCTTTCCTCTGGTTTAATCATGAGTAATTAAACTGTCTGTGTGCTTACAATAAGTCATGTTTTAAATAAAAACATCTTTATTTCTAATCCATGTGAGCACACTTGTGTCACTATGCTAGTATTTACATTAATAAATACTGTTAAAAAATGTAAAAAAAATAAACATATATTTAAAAAAAACAGCTGTTTTCTTACCACTAGAGGGCAGACAGGACTATGCTGCCCTCTAGTGGTCAAAGCTGGCTCCTGTAATTCTGCAACAGCATGAAGCTGAACAGCTCAGCTATGCTTGAAGACCACGAGCCCCCAAACAACGAATCATCAGCTGAAGCTTCTTTAACTCTTATTTAGAAGAATAGTTAGGGGATATGATTATGAACAGATACTATTCTTACCAGGTTTTAGGTTGGTACACAGAGCTACCTTCATCAATATCCCCCCAAAAAAGGTAAATTCTTTTTCTTTTAACAAAACAAACAACCAGCAGGAAGCTCTACAATAAAGATACAGAAGACTTCACTTTAACAAGAAGACTAGTGAGCAGAGAGGCAGGCAGACAGCTGTTCATGCTTACACTCATGTTGAGGGTAATTCATAAAATAAAGTTTTTACAACATACATGTCACTGAAAGGAAACAGAACATCGTTAGAAAACCCCTGCAGGCACACATCAGGACTCCTCACAGAAAGACCCCACGGCAGATTTTAAACCAAGAACTTTCCTGCTGCAGGTGTAATTAGGATTTTCATAAATATCCCATAAACACAACGCTGACTTTTATACAGGCCTTCACAGCAGGTTGTGTGTCAGTGACCAGAACCGAGGTCCGAATTCATAAGAACTCCTAGACCATCCTGTCCCAGAGTGCTGCAGAAAAACCAGCCCGTGTTTCCTTTTCTCTTCATCGGTTTCCTGTTAAATCCAGAATAAAATTTAAATTCTTCTCCTCACATAAAGTTCTCAGTGACCAAGATCCACTGGATCTTAAACATCTCAGAGTTCCAAATTTTCCCATCAGAGCTTCACTCTCGGACTACAGACCAGTTACTCAGGTATCAGACCCTCTCTGTGGAACCA
>CM047990.1:1872605-1882719 GCA_026261665.1 Melanotaenia duboulayi | reverse complement strand
TAACATTGTTGTGAACTGGAGAGGATTGGGAGGTTCCTGATTACAGACCTGGTCTGCCGTGTTTGTGATGATCCCATCTGAAGCCCCTTTATGTGGAATTCGTTTCTTACGTGAACAAAGTCTCACCCACTTAAATAAAAACCTCAGATACAAGCACAGCTGTTTCTTCTTGAAGAAAATCTTACAGATAAACTGTTTATCTGCTTTTTCTTTCTCTTTCTCTCACATAGCATCCATGAATATGACATACTGCTGTACCCTCCCCTTTATTCTACAAATTACATCAGAGAAAACAATAAACAGACTTACATCTTGTTGTTGCTTCCTCTGTGCAGCTCCACCTTCGACGCTCCATATTTAGGCTTCAGGGGGTTGATGATGTGGTTGTTCCACCGAAACTTCACCTCCATCACTTCACCAACATCCACCTCAGCGTCAAACAGCACATCATATACCCGTCCAGGAGTCAGAGCTCCCCTGCAGAAAAGGCACGAGGATGAGGATGATTGGCTCCACCATGACATCTTTTCAACACGCTGCAGTAACTCCGGAGGCGGGATTCCCTTTTATCTACTTTTGAAAAACTTTCCATGCTGAATTTCTGTGGATGTTTGTTGTTATAACTCCTCCGTAGGCACAAACACACAGAAGAAAGTCTTCTTACACATAAAGCTGGAACTCCTTGGTGCTTTCCTTTTTTCCAGCAAGTGCTACAAACATGAAGCCGAGGTTTGGCCAGCTGGGACCATCCAAGGTAACCGACGCTTTGTAGCTGTAGCCTGAAACGGGAAAAACCTGTGAGCTGAAAACGAAATCTAGCATCATCATCCAGTACGAAGCCAAAGAGAAAAATGCACATGTTGTTGGTGTTCTTATGGAAGAAGTGTATTTAAAGTTTGTTCCTGCAGCATCTTGTTCCATCGAAAGCAAGAAAAATGTCTATTTGTGTTTATTACAAAAACAAAACAGGAATTTTCTAGAAAATGTGAAGTGGTAGTAAGACTAACAGCATCTGAGGTTTCATCTAACAAGTAGTTAAATCTTCCACACCTTAATGTTAATGTGGATTTACTTCAGATATAGATATGGTTCAGCTTGTTTCAGTTACACTGCAAATCTGATAAATCCACATTTTATTCCCAGTAGAAGATAAAAACATGTCAGAGGATGAAACGCAGACGTTTCACCATGAAATGAAAACACGAGCTGATCATGAATCTAATGGAAAAAGTTGGAACAGGAGCAACAAAAGGCTGGAAAAGTACCTGGTACAAACCAGAAACACCTGGAGGAGCATTTAACAACTAATCAGGTTACCTGGTAACAGGTCAGTAACATGACTGGTATAAAAGGAGCATTTCAGAGAGGAAGAGTCTCTCAGATGGAAAGATGGACAGAGGTTCACCAACCTGAGACAAACTGGGTCTAAAACTGGAACAATTTCAGAAAAATGTTCCTCAACATTAAATTGTGACGACTTTTAAGATCCATCATCTACAGATTCAGAGAATTAAGAGGNTTTTAAGATCCATCATCTACAGTGTTCAATATCATCTACAGATTCAGAGAATTAAGAGGAATCTCTGTATGCGATGTCCTGTATCCTGGTTCTGGTCCTGATGAAGATTTTCCTTCTTGGTTCTGGTCCTGATGGAGGACTGAATCAAAAAGAAGATCTGGTCCCATCCTCAGGTAGATTATTATGAAGTGGTTTCTGTGAACACAGGTATTATAAACTGGACTGACATGGATTTTTTTTGTCTTGAGGTGACTTGTTGTGAATCGGTGATGTTGACATAAAGCTGAACAGAATTAAACTGAAATCAGCTCATATTTGTCATGAAATGGTAAAACGCCTGCGTCTCTTATGCTTTACTGGGAATAAAATATGAGCTGATCTGGAAACCAACCTGTTTCTAGTCATCATGCACTTGTTTTGATTTCCATGTTTTTATAGTCTCTTGCTGTGTAAAATTTTTAGATTAAAACTTGAAAATTGTGAAAATTTTATTTATAAAAAGTGGTATTAACAAAGTTTCAGCAGAAAATGATTTTAATTTTTCTCTGGACTGAAAATATTACTTGGAATTCTGATTTTGACCAAAGTTAAAATCCTGAAAGACATCTCAGCTGGAAATAAGGGCGTTTCTTCTGAACAATGTGGACATTTTTGTTTCCCTTCACAGTGAAATCTAAGCAGTCACACTTATATTTTTACCAGGACAAGGAGAAGGGAGGACTCACGGCTGAAAGGCTTTGATCTACCGGTGTTCAGGAAGTACTTTGTCTTTGAAATGCCATCAGTCAAAGGGAACTTGTCAGCATTGTGGCCCATCAGGGGACACTGGCTGTCTGCACATGGGAAACACTTTCCCTGTGAAGGCGAGAACACAGTGAGATGTGAGGAATGATTTCACCCTGGGACTGAATGTGAATCTCCTCCTGTCAATGAACAGTCACTTAGATAGATTAGAAAATGACATCCAAAGACTTTTCAACCTACGGCTTCTGAAACGTAAATATGAAGGTGGCGAATGTCCCTGAGCGTAAAAGTCAGTTACTCAGAGGGAACAGGCTGACTGTCTGCTACAGGAAAAGCTGTAGGAATAACACCAGAGGGCGTTTATGCGGTGAGGTGCAGTCATCTTCTGCAGGGACAGTCACATGAGGTCATTCTTGGCACTCCCCGGGCCTCCTTTGATCGGGACATGTGTCCAAAGCGGGGATAAACTGTCATTAACGCCGACAGCTGCAGATACAAGCGCTCTCCATGGAAGATGTGAGGGAAGCCCGTCCACAGCGCTCCATGTGCCACAACAAAAAGTCCAGTCTTGCTGAATCAACTTCTAAAAGCAAAGAAATGGTTTGCAGCCATATCGATGTCATGCAGCAGCGACAGGTGGCGGCATGAGACATCAGGGTGGAGGAGTGGGCCCCTTCTCATCCGAGCCCCTCTAGGCCTTTCCTGAGCCGATCTGAGGGGCCAGGCTGACTTTAAAAACCCCATCCACCAGAAACCTTTACTGGGTAACGTTTTATGTCCAAATTCAGCCCTATTCTCGACAACCAAGACAAATGTGTTAGAAAGTTTTGGTATGATGTTAGTGAGAAACTATTTCAATACAACTGTAATTTTACTTTTCTTTTTACTTTATCCCCTATTTTTCAATTTAATAATGTTTTCTTCTCTTTTTATTTTTAAAATGAATCAACAGAAATATAATGGTATAGAAATGTAAACACACAAATAGATAAAACAGAACTGTGATTCGTGTATCGACTGTTTCTGCCTTACAGAAAGCTGTTGTGTTTTATCTCATCATTTCATTTGTTGGTGCTCGTCAGACCTGCAACACTTTCTAGAAGCAAGTTTGGACTGAAGCAGCTTCATTCTGAATGTCAGGGACTGAAGGCTGATGATGCCAGCCTGTGATCATCAGAAGGCACTGATTCGGGGTCGGATCGGGGTTCTGTGATGGTACGGGGTTGGATCGGAACTGGACTCTGACAACCCTGTATTGGAGCACACATAAAACTCTTTATTTCTCTGTGTCCTCCGTACAACGTGTTGAGAGAAGAAATGGCTGCATAAAAAGTACCATATGTGTTACAGTTCCAGCTTGTTCGGAGGCTGTGTGTCGTCAGGGCAACCACGCCACCAAAAATCCATCTATTCTAAAAACAAAAACAAGTTTCTGACTTTTTTTTTAAATACTAGTTATTCAGGTGTCTATGTACTTTAACTTAAACAGACAGGAAACTGAATAGTGGTTTTATTCTTAATCATTTCTGATCATTTTCTCTCACTGAGTTTGAACACAACCCAGAACTGAGACACATCAGTGGACCATCTTCAGGCTGTACCGACGTCTGCAGCATGGATTTTAACTTGCTTCCAGAAAAGAGCACATATCACTCTGGTTCTGGCATCTCTCCACTGGTTACCCTAAAAATACTGGTCCTGACTTTTAGAGCTCCACGTGGTCTGGCTGTGTGGTCTTCAGATCGGAGGTTACTAGTAGTTCCACGTACACACATCAGGGCCAGAGGCGATCAATCCTTTCAGGCCCGGATTGTTGAATGGGCTGCCTCTTTCTTTGAGATGTTGGTTTATTTGAAAAGCAGTGGAAAACATTTTTATTCAAACAGGTTTTTAGTTAAACGAGGGTTTTCTGACTGTGTGTGGCATGTGGATTTTTTCTTATTGTAAAGCACTTTGTGGTTTTTATCTGTGAAAGGTGCTGTATAAATAAGATTTCCTCCCTTCCTTTACCATTTCTGGTTCCACTCTGAGCAGGTTCAGGAAAGTAAAGAAAGACTTACATCAGCGAAGCTTTTCTTATCTGAGCAGGGGAATCCAACAAAGCCTCCGGATTTACTAATACTTTCTATGTAGTACTCATAGGCTCGAGCAT
This sequence comes from Melanotaenia duboulayi, assembly GCA_026261665.1. Classification (NCBI taxonomy): domain Eukaryota; kingdom Metazoa; phylum Chordata; class Actinopteri; order Atheriniformes; family Melanotaeniidae; genus Melanotaenia; species Melanotaenia duboulayi. The sequence continues at coordinate 1,878,304 of CM047990.1, read as the reverse complement.
GGTTGCAGACGTCAAACCTCGAGGTACCTGACAACAGATAAAAAAAGGAGTGAGAAGGATGTGTGAAAGAGGGGCAAAAGATCTGAATAAAGAATAAATTCTCACATTTAAATAAAGACCAGCTGATGATGTAATGAGAGGTTATTTTATATTCTGGTAACGATCAGGGTCTGCAGAGCTACAAAGATCACACAGCTAGATTTGAATTACTTATTTGAATCTTTGTATTTTTGCTGATGGACATAAACTGTGGGATTTGTTTAGTATAACATATTCCATCGGATGTTTGATTGCATCCTCCAACACATTCTCTTTTTTGCAGAATTTACTTTGAGGGCCTTAAAATGTTAATGTTTCACTGTACCATCAATTTGATGCCCTGTGTATGCATGGACGTGTTGGGCCCAGATAGCAGGCACATTTTGGCCTAATCCGGGCTATGTTTGGGACTTATGGTTCAGTTACAGGCCTGGCAAGTGGGCCAGATGTGGTCCAGATATGAGGAGCCGGCCTAAACATTGATTACAGCACTTTCTTTGTGTGGCGGTCAAGTCACTGAGTTTTGGCCTCATCACTCACATGGAGTCAGCACCATAAGTCAAGGTCAAATGGACCGAACAAAGCTGTAGATGTGGGCCAAAACATGGCCAAATATCTGGGAGGAGACTGTTTTAGAAAATCAGCATTTTGTGTCAGGAAGACATTGAAGAACACTGATGGTGACGATGGAGTCAGAGAAAGACAGACATAAAAACAGGCTCATGGCTGCATTTGTTTTCTCTTTCAGTTCAGGGAATTCACCAGGAACTCCAACACCTCCAGCTATGCAGCGTGGGCTCCCATTCACACCCGACCACCCCAGTCCCACCCACCCCCTTAACTCCAGACCCCCGGCATGGCACCAATGCTGCCACTTGATCCTGGCTGCTCAGCGGCACATTTCAGAGGAAGGCCGTCGTCATCCTTTTTAGAAGATCTCAGGTCCAGCTGGAATAACTCGGCCAGGGTTTCTTTAAGATTTTTCCATTGGGACAACTCCAATGTTCCACAGGGCGCTCGCTCTGCATTGTTCAGTCGTGTGGTTGAGGAAATATGAGTCATTGTATTCGTAATGACTGCAATGAAGCGTGATGTCAGCTTGAGATCACTTGATATGCCGTGTGGAAATCAGAGGTCACATCATCCGCTTACATCAATGTTAATGTTTAGTTCATTTCATTTCCCCCTGAAATATATAAATACATAAATAAATGTTTTAAATTTAGTTTCAACACGGTTTTTAATATAAAGATGGAAGAGGAAGTGATGTAAAGATGTCAGATCATTACATAATCTGAATGTCCAAGAACAACTGGTTAGATGAAAAAGCACACGAAAAGATGAAAACATGCCAGTTTAGAGATCTGCTCCACAGTTACATCTAAATTCATCACACTAAATTACTCCACATATCCCTCAGTTTATTCATATTTATATATACAGAGAGTCACGGAGGCAGCAGAGCGCTGACCTGCCCTCTCTGCAGGACTTTTACACCAGACCCTGCCGGATCTTCCAGGACTCTACCAGCCCAGAAACTGTTCCGGCTGCTGAACTCAGGCAGACGGTTCTGCAGCCTGAGAACCAGAACATAGACCCTCAACCATGCTCCACAATCTGAAAAAGCCCCGCCATCACACCAGCCTCTATCTAAGCTAATTAATTTGTTTTTTAGTTTTATTTTATTTTTGCTATTACCATTAATTTTAATTATTGCTACTTAGCAGCTTTTATACTTACACAGTCTGCAGAGAGACTCAGGTTACATTTAACTGCTCTATTTGTATTTTTATATCCTCTTTTATTACATTTTCTACTATTTTCTACTATTATTGTTATTCTGTGTTGCATTTTCTTTTTGTTGTATTTCTCTAAAAAAAACACATCTTTATTAATTTGGGTGGTTTGTGTGTGGTTAACCTATTCATTCATTTATTATCTTTACTGTCTTTCTTCACTTCTTCAAGTATCTTTCCATCCAGGTACCTTCAGCTTCAAAACCCCAAGACATCTTCCACCCTTCCTGTTTTCCTACAGGTTGTCCAGTGAGGAGGTCACCCTCTTCCTCCCCCACCTCACCAGGACATCATCATGTTAGTTTGTGAAGAGTTTCATTCTGGTTGAATCCGACCTTTTCAGAGTAATAAATGGTTTTCTTTAACTCGGGTTTCTCTGCTGTTTTCGAATTGTTGGATTTAACTGCTGCTTTTGAAACCATCTTTTCTGGAGACATGAACATGCTGTTGGTCTGAAAGTGTTTTCATTTTTACTCTTGACCCTGTTTTTATTATACGCCAGCTTTGGGATCAATTTTCAGTAAGTAAACTATTTCCTTTCACAGTTTGTCTGACGACATCAAATTTATTTCCCTTTCCAATCAGACGTCCCGCTGCAGCCTGTTTAACTTAAAGATGTCAAAGACTGCTTGCTCCTCTTTCTTCTCTCTGTTCTCCAAATGTTGGAAATCTAGACCATTCTTTAAACTAGAGAAAGACGTGACCACAGGAGTCCAGTTCAGTTTCAGCAAATTACCAACCAAAAGCTGGTTTTTCTCCATCAGACCTCAGTAAACGTCTTCATGCCTTCATCATCTATAGATTACTGTCATTCTAAGTACTATATAAGCATTACTAGTTAAAGTAAGATTCTGCATGACTGGATGTGAAACAATGGAGTGTAAAATAAAAGGTGATTTGATAAAATGATCTCACCGTCCCAAATGGAGTCCAGGTCATTGGAAAGGCCTGTGTTAGCGGAGCAACCAGGCATCAGTTCCCCTCCGTTGGGGTAAAAGTCAATGTGACCCACGTACTCTGTCATCCCCAAACCTGACAGGGTAGAAGCAGAAATCCAACAGGTTCAGTCACATGACGTCTCAGTAAGAAGACTTCCTCAGTGATACGCACCGAGTTTGGACTCGAAGGGACGGCCGTCTGTGTGAATGACATCCACCAAGGCAGCGTCGCTGGTGTCCAGACGCACAGAGGCGTCCGTGCCTTGGAAGTACGGCTCAGCTGGATCCAGTCCTGAACAGAAAAGATCACTTTCAACCAAGAAGCTCTTCAGGATTCAGATTCCATCCCAGCCTGTGGGGTGAAATCATCTGGCAACCAAACGTCTGTTAGTCCATGAACAGAAGTGAAATCTGAAGCACATTTCCTGAGTTTTTATCTTTCAAAGTTTGAGACTAACAGAAATGAGACATAGTGAGCTGAAGGAAATCTCTTCAGCCTGATGATCTGAGATGTTCTGACAGTCTTCTGTCCTGCATGTGTTATTATTTTCACTATGCTGCAAAAAACAGCTGATTCTTGGGAAAAGTTGACTCAGACATTTTCTTATTGGCTGTAACTGAACCACAGCTCTACACGTTTAGCTCATGACCGAGACTTCAGTGATATCCTGACTTATTTTTACAAGACGTTGCTTTCTTTATTTCTGTTCTCTCAGGGTCTCAGGAGGTTAAACGGTCCAAAATCAAATTAATACACACACTGCAACAAGCCTGTCAGGGTTTGTTTTCAGTTTGGCTCATGTCCTGGTTCCTGCTGTAATGCGGTTTTTTGCTCTTCCTCCAGGCAGGCCTTCGGTGATGATGATGATGATGATGATAAAATGCAGACAGCCCAGGACCGCCCCCTGCTTTAACCTTCCTTATGAGGACTTTCTGCTCATATTATCGGAGCAATTAAACATTTTTGACCCCCTTAAAGTTTGTCAGTGTTCTCCCTGGGTTGGCACTGGGGCCAGCTTCTATCAAAACATGACAAATCCAGGTACTTTGGAGATCAGTTGATCTTCCCTTTATCTATTCAGAGGAACCTTTGATAGCACCAGCACAGGTACGATCCCTCTGAAGAGAAGATTTCTGGACAAACTCTCAGTTAATAAAAGAAACTTTTAACCAAGAAACCAAACCAGGCTGCAGAGATAAAGTACGTATTAGTTTAAGTTAAATGAAGTTAACACCACTCCTCCACTCCACTGAGCTTCTGTTTGCTCCACCCAATCAGATCTGTTTCCTCTCATTCTAGCAACTCCACCCTCCCTATCTCCATTCTCATCATTCTTCATTCTCTCCTTCATCCATTGTTTATTTATCTTTCCTTCATTTATTTGTTCATCTATCCCTCCTTCCATCCAACCATACATCCGTCTTTCTCCTTGGTTCATCAATCCCCCCCTCCCTCCACCCTCACAATCCATTCTTTATCCTTTCATCTTCCCTCCTTCTGTCGCCCATCCACCCTCCTCCCTCCCTTTTCCATCCTTCCATCTTTCTCTTAATCCTTTACTCCATGTTTGTGTTATTGTTCTGGAGGTTCCTTCACACATGTTGATTCCTTACTTTCCTCTTTGGGAGGAATAAAGTCGTCTATCTATCTAGACTAGATGTTAGTGGATTTCCAGGTAAAATAGAAAACTGAAGGAAAAACACCTTCAACGTAAACGGGATTAAAGTCTGAACGGTAACTTTAATGAGAATGGTAGAAAGTTTGGCTACTACTGAGTCAGTGTCACTCCGTCAACCAGCTGCTTGTAATTAATGTTGGTTAGGATTGCTGATGAATATTTAAGAAGTTTGTTTTGAAACCACAAAGCAGTTTGAAACGAGATGATAGAAATGAGATTAGAACATGAGGCAGCTAATAATCCTGCAGCAGGTTTACCTGAGATCCGGGCCAGACCAGGAATTCTGCTTGCAGCCTCTCCAGCAGCGTGAGCTCCCACGCTGTGTCCGATAATGTGGAACTTATCAGCAGTCTGCTGGAAGTGGCCCTGCAGCATGTAACATGTTGGTTAATGACACTAATGACGGTGTCCAGTTTACATGAGGACCAACAGAATCGGAGTGTCAGGCATCGTATCTGTCAGACTGTGTGACGGGTGCCTCGGACATAAAAATTCAACCCGACTCTCTTTCATGTTTCCTTGTGATTCTCCTGCTGTTTGATAAAAAAAAGGTGTCTGAGATGAAAACCAGGATGTCATTTCTCGCCGCTTCACCTCCTGACTCCATCACAGTATCAAAACCCTCCTTCCAGGTGGGGGTAATGTGTTGGAGGGTCTTTAGTTTTAGTTTAGCTTAGATTCTTTAGATGATCACTGCATCACATAAAGTTCAATAACTGGCTTTTCTTGCCTGTTTTTAGTTAGCAGCTGTTTTTGTTTTGGTTAATGGGGCAAACTGGAGAACATATAGAACAGATTCATGGGTTTTGTCAAGTTACAGCAACCTTTCTTTAATCACCTACAGCACATACTAAAGATGCTTCTTTTGGAGTCAGAGGGCTGTTTAACAGGTGATGAGTTGCAACATTTACCATGAGGAAGGTGATCATGTGGGCCACCTGAGCAGCCACCACCCGGGCGTTGTTGGCAGCCTGAACGTACCGAGCCCTTGCTCCCGCCTTCCACTCAACTGCAATGCAGTTCACGTTCTCCTTCTTCACCACAGCCTAAACAATAAGTTCATCAATACAAAGTAAAGAGAAAATTCAGACACGGTTGTTTTGTATTGACTTCCAGCAGTGGTGTGTGTCACACTTCTGTTTTCAGGATGCTAAATATGATATATTAGACCTGCAGGATTAGAAAACGAAAAAAACTGAGAATTAAAAGAAAAGTTAATGAGTTAACCCCTTACGATGCAGACGTAC
>CM047990.1:1727159-1742712 GCA_026261665.1 Melanotaenia duboulayi | reverse complement strand
CTGCAGGTGGTGAGCCCACGGGAAGGGGGAGCCCATGTCACCCTATTTGGGCTGAGCCCGACCGAGCCCCATGGGCAAAGGCCCAGCCACCAAGTGCTTGCCTCTGTGCCCCACCTCCAGGACTGGCTGCAGAGGGGGGTCCGGTGACCCACGTCCAGGCAAGGGAAAACTGGGTCCATGGTTTGTCGTCATCATAGGGGTGTTTTGAGCCGCACTTCGTCATAAAAACAAATAAAACAAAACTGACAATCATCAGAAGCATCTATAAAAAGACAGACAAATCAGTTACAACAGCAAAAACATCACACAGAACAACACGATCATAACCGTAGTTGTTGGTGGTTAAACCCACAACACGGCGTCTCAGCAGCAGTTAGTAAATAACAGGAATGAATAGTGATCTGTGATTGTCCAAATGCGACCGGGCCACCACAAAGATCAGGGCCATCCCACGGGGTCCGGGACCCAAGAGACCAGCCGCCCCAAAGAGCATGTATCCCAGCAAAACCCCCACCAGTATGACCACACATCCCCTGAGAGGACGGCAAGAAAGACCCTAGTCAGAGTGCCTCGCGAGCCATGGAGCACTAACCCAAAAAGCCGGGGTAGGCCACCGCCACCGACCCCGCCAGGTGCCGGCCCCCCCAGGAGCCCAAGAGCAACCCAACCACCCGCCAAGACAGAGGCCCCCCAATGCCCAGGAGGACCAGGTCCCCCCCAGAACAGCCACCCAATACAGGAAACATTCACGCCAATGCCCAAGTCAGGCACCCCGGGGACCAGGGCATTACCCCCACCCCCAAATACCCCCTCCCTCACTTTAAACACATTTATTAGTTTATTGCAGATAAAAAGATAGAATTGCTAAAACAGAAAGACAAAAAGTATATTTTCAGACAGGAAGTGGTGGTTTATGTGCGTGAATCACAGAGATGTCCTGTGGTGGGAACAAGTTCAAGCCATTGACCACCAGTGGGTCCGGCTCGGTACCATTACCATTTCCTAGATGTTGGTGAACAGCTGAGTCTGGACCAGAAGAGCTGGCCCTCCAGAAGTAGTGTGAAATGTTTAGACACACCAACCTGTTTATTTCCATTGCCATGCATATGCAGACTTTTACTATCCACAGGTTCAGTTCCGGCTGGAAGACTTCACGGTTCTGATGTGATCTCTACATCGCTAGAAAGAACCAGTTTAGTTTGAGCCATTTCCCCTTAGGAGCTCCTGTTAGCTAACAAATCAACAGCTTCGTTCTCTTTCATCCTAAACGCTGTCTTATGTAAACTGCTTGGTTTTTCAGACTTCCCCAGTTCAAAGAGGAGGCCAAGAGCTACGTGGGTGCCAACATGAAGAAGGTAACAGGACTCAGGTGTTTATTGGTCTGCCTGCACATTCTCTGCTGCATTCTCTCCATTTTCATCATCATTTCACTTTTAGTCTCTATGTGTCTGTAAATTTTATTTATAGATCATCATTTAACTTGCTGAGCACAACTACGCGTTCTCCATGTTTACAAGCTGTCTGCATGTTGTCAGAAGCACTTTTTTATTCTTGCTGTGATAAAATGACTTTAATGGATGAAGCAGTCTAACTCCAGAGTTTTAGTCTGGTTAAACCCTGGTTAAATGCGGTCCCCAGTCTTCCTGCTGCCTCCGCCTGAGCCCACTCTGAACTCCTTTCTTCTCTTTAAGTTCAGCTTTAACTTTTTAGCTCTGTTTTTGTTTGAGTTGTTCGTTCTGTGCCTGTTTTCCTCCCCACAGAGCCCATTCTGTAGAGTGGACAGCTTCTTTCAGCAGAGTACAAACAGAAGCCAGATGGGTCTAGAGATGGTACTTAACTGGGCCACGTCCGGCTCAGTGGTGTTGCGGGGTTAGCATGGCTTCTGTGTGGAAGTGCATGTGGGTGCGTGCCCTGTCTAAAACATCTTATACTGTCATCAGCAAGGAAGCAGCTGCTTATGACATTTATTAAATAGATTTATGGCACTGATAGATTCATTTTCTTTATTTTGTTTATATTTAATTTGTTTTGTTTGAGTTTGATTGTTTTGTCTTATTTAGTTTTTATTGTTTTTAGTTTTATTTTATTTGATCATTTAAATTTTGTTTTATATTATTATTTTTGTGTTATATAAATTTTATTTTATTATTTTATTTCCTGTTATCTTATTTTTTGCTAATACAATAAGAATATTTAAGATTCAGTTTTTTGTTAGATACAACAAATACCAGATTCTTGTGGGATATATTTATTATCCATCTCTGTGTCCATGCTAGATTTACTCTGAGCCTGACCTTTCTTAGGGGCCGTTGCATTAATTTATTAAAAGAAAATATGAATAAATATTTGTTTTGGTTTTACTGGAGAAAAGTTTAATCAAACAGGTGTTGTCTGGGCTTCTCAGTGAACATTTGCATCTTCTAAACAGAAGTATTAAAGTGTTACCGTCCACTCTGCAGGACATGGAATAAATCTGAATTTTTCTTTTTTGTCATTTTGCTCGAATGTCTTTTATAGACAGTACCTGTCAGTCCACTCATGCAGAGGTTTTCCTTTATTTTAATCAAACTACTAAACTCAAATAATTCAGTTAAATTAAAGCTTAATTAACACAGCACCAGTTCACAACAGTCATTTCAAGTCACTTCTGCAGATGTAGACTCGTTCTATGACAATTCAATATAGTCCAATTAAAAAAGTCCATCATATGATCCACATCAGTTTATACTAAACCAGTTCATTAGGATAATAATTTGGCTAAGGAAACCACCGGATTGGACCAGATCTTCTCTTTGATTCAGTCCTCCATCCTGAGCTGCACCAGAAGACAGTGGAGAAAACCTCCATCAGGACCAGAACCTGGAAGAAAAACCTCCATCAGGACCAGAACCTGGAAGAAAAACCTCCATCAGGACCAGAACCAGGAAGAAAAACCTCCATCAGGACCAGGACCAGGAAGGACGGCCATCTTCCTGGACCGGTTGGGGGTGGAGAGGACAGGAAGGAGGGGTCAACCAGCAGCATGACTCATACTCCTCCAGAAGCTTCTTCTGTGACGGGGCGGGGTTAGAGGGATGTCTGTGTTTTTATCTGAAATGAACGGCTGACCGGGTTATTTCATATTTAGCCAGAAAGTTGGTCCATGGCAGGGCAGGGTTGTGCACGCGGCGGTGTCCGTGTCTTTAAATCCCACATGTAATGTTTACATTCACATACTCGATCAGCTGTTCATAAAACTGTCTGTCTAATCTGGGATCAGGGGAAATGCAGAAGCCACAGCTTGCTGCTTCATTCCTTTCAGCGTTAACCACGCCCACCTCAAATGTCCGGCCAATCACACAATACCTCTCAGAGCTCTACGAGGAGGAAGTTCTGTTTGGCTGTTGCGCTGAGAACTGTCCCCTTTCACGTCCGCGAGAGTAAAATGATGTCATTTTGTTCTCGTGGCCTCAAGAACAAGAAAAAAGTTCTCGCTTCTTGTGGAGTAACAGCCTTTAGAAGAAGAAGAGAAACGAATGACAGCAACAGTGTCAGATATTTCTACATGGAGAACTTCATGCCTTGTTTCTTAGTCTGGCTACATTCGGTCTCTGTAGAAAACTGTCTAAATAAAGACAAACCTGTGCATGAGAAGTACAAACTTTTGGCTGATGCTCTGTGGGGCAGTTCCAGCCGTTTTAGTGGTTCATTGCTTGTTTGCATAGTCTCTGAACCCACTTGAACCCACTTACCCCCTTGCTCTTTAGCTGGTTGCTCACCCTGTAGTGGTTAGATCCTGTAGTGGCTGTGGCTGTGTCTGTGTCCACTTTGTCCCACACCTCTTCCCATCGTGCACGGAGGCTTATGCTTGCATGTATAATGTGTTGGTCCCACTGCTGACAAGTTTTCCATCACTAATCATGGACACCTGCCTCCTCCTCTTCTCTTCTGAGGCTTACAATATCTTGTGGAAAAACAAACGTGTGCAGGTAAGACGACTTTAAGTACAGTATTTAGGCTGGAGAGTCTGATTGTAACCTTTCCTCAGTACTTGCTAAGCTGCCATTAAACCCCAGCTTTGGAAGATGTAGGATCATTATCATTCCCCCAAATGATCTCCAATGAACAGGAATTGATGTCCAATTTTGAACAAAGAGTGCAGCAGATCTTGCTTCATACACCTTGCTCTCTTGGTTACAACCCATGAGAAATACTTTTCACTCCAAAAAAGAAAAGAAAATGTTCATTTTCAACATTTCCCATCTTTAAAACCTCTAGGATGTATGTAAACTAAACAAAGCAAGCTGTCCAGACAACCTGTTCCACGGCTACAGCTCCTGAACATATCTGCATTTCTACTTTTTCTACGGTTGCATTTCATTATGATTTGATTTCTTGTGGGTTTAAACTCTCATGTACACGCCTCAGTCAGCTGCTGTGTGTCACACCGCCCATGTGCTTGCTCAGCTGTTGCATGATGGAGCATGTCTGAGGAGCTTCTTTAAACAGAAATATCAATGTTTGCATAAAGAAAAACAATGACCTTTTTCTGATAACACACATTCTCCTCTTAGTGTTCGGTTCTATTCATCAACTCATGTTTTTATTTAATGTACATAGAGAAACAGTTTTACACATTCGCTTCATATGTTAAATTTCCATAAGCTGTAAATCTGTATTTATGGAAAATGTGACTGTTATGTGTGTTTTATTAGTCCACATGACTCCTGAAGCTGTCGGGCTCCGAAGGGAGAGTTAAAAATCAAAACAATAAAGGCTTTTTTTCTTCATGCCTAAGAGTTAAAAACCCTTAAACCCCTTCAAGTTAATTAAACTGTGTTAAAATGATTTCATGACGTTACTGAATGCACTTTCTAAGCTTGCAGACTGTTTCTCTCAGAGCCATTTCTGCTGATTCTGAGAAAGACAGACAGCGTTTACAGCGAGAGAGCGAGTGGTCTGTGTGTTTTGCGAGAGGACTAACCCAGGTAACTGTTTCCTTTAGCTGAAGATGCGTGCTGGGGGGATGAGTGAGTCATCTAAATGGAAAAAGCAGAAACGCTCTCCAAGACCGCCTCGCCACATGGTCCGAAGTCCCTCTGGTCAGATGGATCCAAGTCAGTCCAGCACCCTCAGCAACAACCTGTCAGGTACGAGATAGGGTTGAAATACTCACCGTCTTTCTGTGCTCTCAGGAGTTGAGTCATGAATGCAGGATGTATTCCGGTCTGTGGTGGACGTGTAGCAGGTATTTAACTTTTTTTCTTATGCATGTGATCATGTCTCCCAGGTGGCGTCCCCTTCATTGAGCAAGGCTTGTCCAGCTCCAGTCTCCCAGCATCAGACAGTGCTGGATCATCCATATCCAGCCCGACAGCCACCGACAGCGGCCTGGACACCTGCTCCAAAGCCACCTCCAGAGAAGACCTGTCTGACCTGGAGCAGACCCCCGCTGGCACTGCTACCTCACTTCTCGGGATGGAGTCTGGCTCTCCAGATTCACAGGTAGACCTGTGTTCTTCTGTGTTGTTGGCTTTGCTGTAGTGCATTATTAACCAGTCATGCTGTGTCTCCACTGTGTGAAGTCGGAGGGGAGACCGGTGGGACCAGCTCAGTCAGCCTCAGTGGAGTCCATTCCTGAAGTTCTGGAGGACAAAGACTCTGTCACCGATCAGTCAGACTCCACCTCTGTTCATGACATGGACTACGTCAACCCTCGTGGAGTTCGCTTCACCCAGTCCACACAAAGAGACGGTAAAGATCCTGTTTTAACTCTGTCAAATCACTGAGCTCCTCCCACTTATGTCTGCATGTAACCCATGTCCTTGTGTCCTCTCTGGTCTAAGGAGTCTCCCTCATCCCCTACGGGTTGCCATGTCTAAGGGAACTTTTTCGCTTCCTGATCTCGCTGACCAACCCTCATGACCGCCACAACACGGATGCTATGATGCACATGGGCCTGCAGCTCCTGACCGTCGCGCTTGAGTCGGCGCATATCTCTAACTATCAGTCTCTACTAGTCCTGGTTAAAGAGGAGCTCTGCAGACACCTGTTCCAGGTAAAACTGAATGAAAATGTCTGTCGTTTTTTTACATGCAGTTTTTTTTTTTTTTTTTACTTTTTTTGTGATTTTTCTGTGTTACAGCTGCTGAGTGTAGACCGGATGAACCTGTATGCTTGCTCCATACGAGTTTGCTTCTTACTTTTCGAGAGCATGAGAATGCACCTGAAGTTTCAGCTGGAGGTAACTGTCTTCCCAACAGTCTCACAGGATTTAACACTAGAGCCATTCCTTTAGTTCTGCCGTGCAGAAAACATGCAAAAATGACATTTATAGAGGCAGTATTTTACTTTGCAGCAGTTTTAACCAGAAGCCCAAAAAAATAAATAACTTAATTAACTTGCACGTGGGATTATTTCAGGCTTATTTGTCAAACAGAAAATGTAAATCAACAAGGTGTAAATGTTGTAAATGTCATAGCATTTTTTTAAAATAAAACTATCCAACTGCCTGCACCCGACTCTAATAAGGTAATGGCAGGTGGTCCCTCCCCGTTCTGTTGAAGCCTGGGCCTTTTTCACATTTTGGCTCATCATCTTCAGTAGAGGAATTCTCATCCGAAGAAAACAACGGATCTGATGACGGATCATCAGGTTCTGTCCTCCACCTGAGTTATAGATTTCAGTGAAATCCATCTATAATTAGTCAGACTCTGCTAAAGGTAAAAACCAGGACGGCTAAATTAAATCGGCCGAATTCTGTCTTACGTGTATTTTAGCTACAACCTGGTTGCCTAGCAACGCTGATGCTGTGGGGTCACAGCTGGGTTTTCTTTGAGGTAAAAACTACTCCCACAGTCTGAGGTAAATGAGATAAATTTATGAGAATTACATGGAGACAAACGTGCAAAGGGGGTAAAAATGACCCCTTGGTGGTTCTAATGTTAAATCTAGTTTAGTTGAGCTTTATTTAAAAGAAAGTCGTGACATGAAAACCTGCATTTCACACCCACAGCACCAACGTCATGCCTCTGAGGTTATCCTCCACCTTCAGAGACTGATCCGTTTATTCAGTTTGTACAGTCTCTCAGCTTTAAGTTGCAGCAGTCGTTGCTCCTGTTTGCAAACTCAACATCCAAACTCCAATCCGGCAGTTTTAATTGGCTGAGAAGATGCGTCCTGAGCTACAGAAAGCTCCAGCTGTTCAGTTCTGAGGCAGAAATAAAAACACACAACTATTAAAAATGCGACATGAACACAGTTTAAACTGATGGAGTTAAACTCCTCTTCTGGTGGGGCTGCCACACACCTCTACGACATCCTGACCTTAGACCCTGGTGGAAATGCAAACTACCTGGAGCAGAAATAATCCCGTAGTCCCAAAAACCAGAAGCCCTGAGCTCTTTATGTGGAAATGTCTATTATCCTGAGTCTTTAAATGTGACATCCTCAGATGTACCTGAAGAAGCTGATGGACATCATCACGTCAGAGAACATTAAGATGCCCTATGAGATGAAGGAGATGGCCCTGGAGGCTCTGGTCCAGCTGTGGAGGATTCCCAGCTTTGTCACTGAGCTCTACATCAACTACGACTCCGACTTCTACTGCTCCAACCTGTTTGAGGACCTCACCAAGCTGCTCTCCAAGGTAACAGCTCATCACACTAAAGCAGTCGTTCAGTCTGGGTACGGTGGAAATGATCTACTTTCCTGACCCAACTCCAAGAACAAGTTGGATTTCTGTGTAGCATGTGAATGAAACAATTCAGTGATTTCCAGATCTCATCAACCCATATTGTGTCCCCAGCAGAACATAAACGACACTTCAGATGGCGAAACCATTTCATGGAAAATATGAGCTGATTGTGGGTTGAAACAAAGGGGGCATCAAGCCTTCCCCTCCACATCCAGACATTTTTATCTCCTTTAAACACATTTTTACTCTCCAGCTTTCAGTCAGATTCAACGTGTTATTCTTGTCTTTTTATCTTTTTACTTCTTTTATGTCTGTTTTATTGTCATTTTGTCCCCTTATATTTTGGTAATTTGTACTATTATTTATTTCTATTATATATGTAAAGCACTTTGGTCAACACCTGATGTGTTTAAGTGTTTATGAATAAAAATGAAATAACTTGGCCACTAATAACAACCTGGATGCTCCCTCTCTTTAGTCTGCAGGACACGGCATCCATGCTTTCCAGAAACTATTTCACATTTTCATCCATTATAAATGAGCTAAATGAGTCCAGAGAAGACGGCGCTGATGTTCACATCTGGCTTCTTCTCTGCATGATGGAGCTTTAACCTGCATTTGTGGGTTTCAGGGTGAACTGTGTTCACAGACAGTGGTTTCTGGAAGTCTTCCTGAGTCCATGCAGTGGTTTCCAGTAGAGAATCATATCTGCTTTTAATGCAGAAGATCACCAGCATCCAGCCTTGTCCCATGCACACAGAGATTCCTCCTCAATCTCTGGATCTTCTGATGATATTCTACACTGTAGATGGAGGATCTTCAAAGTCTGAAACATTTTTCTGAAAATTGATCCACAGTTTTAGATCCAGTTTGTCTCAGATTGGTGAAGCTCTGTCCATCTTTCCATGTGAGAGACTCTTCCTCTCTGAAATGCTCCTTTTATACCAGTCATGTTACTGACCTGTTGCCAGGTAACCTGGTTAGTTGTCCAATGCTCCTCCAGGTGTTTCTGGTTTGTACCAGGTACTTTTCCAGCCTTTTGTTGCTCCTGTTCCAACTTTTTCCATCAGATTCACTATCAGCTCATGTTTTCATCTCATGGTGAAACGTCTCCGTTTCATCCTCTGACGTGTTTTTATCTTCTACTGGGAGAAATATGGCTTGATTATTTCTGATTTAATCACATTTTACAAAGGCACCTAGCTCTTCTGCAACTAGGGTTGTAGGTTAATTCTTATTTTTGTCTTAATTTTCATCATCTAAAGATGAATTTTATCTCAAATTAAATCCAACATTTTGTAAAGCTTAAAGTCTGGTTTGTCTTTTTTAAAGAATGCGTTTCCAGTGTCGGGGCAGCTGTACACCACCCACCTCCTCTCTCTGGAGGCTCTGCTCACTGTTATCGACAGCATCGAAGCCCATTGCCAGGCCAAGGTACCGGACAACAGCGCCCATGAGGACCAGTCAGACACACTCCTGGCCGAGCGGGACGGTTCCCTCAGAAATGGACCGGACTCTCCAGCTGGTGTGTACATCCCTGCATCATCTAACCAGCCTTTTAGCAACTGTTTGACCTGTGAATAAGGATCTCTGTGCAATCCTTTCCAGTTTCATCTTTGCTTCTTTATGTTAAAACATGCCTGTTGAAAAATAAAAATGTTTTCCTTCTTGTTCTCAGAACTTAACAGATTGGGCCACACTAATAGTCTGAGTGCACCACCAGCTGAGAATGCACCAGTTTGTCCGCCTACCAGTGGACATCTCATGGCAGAGAGGATGAAGCTCGGTCGTCAGGACCAAGGAGACACTGATTCAGGTGAGGATTATTTTCCTCTAAAATCCTACAAACCATCAGGTTGAAGTTGTTAAAAATCTTTATTATCTCGTTCAGCAGACAAACGAGCTCCAAAGAAGCCTCATCGTTTCTCCACCTGCTTACCTGAGTCGCAGGAGCTGCTGGAGATCAGAACAAAGAAGAAGGTGAGACTGCTGCATATCTGCTGTCTCTGTGTTCATGTCCAGTCAGAAAATCTGCTTTCACTCAACCTGATGTTCTTCGTTTGCGACCAGCTGCTGATCACAGGCACAGAGCAGTTTAACCAGAAGCCCAGGAAGGGAATCCAGTTCCTGCAGGAGAAAGGGCTCCTCAGTGACCCGCTGGACAACAACCAGGTGGCCCAGTGGCTCAGAGAAAACCCTCGTCTGGACAAAAAGATGATCGGAGAGTACATCAGCGATCGCAAGAACATGGAGCTCCTGGACAGCTTTGTGAAGTAGCTTCACATTCCTCCGCCTATCACACATTTTTGATCATTTATTGTTGTTTTAAACTAACGTCCTTGTTTTTGTCACAGCACATTCACCTTCCAGGGACTTCGTATTGACGAGGCCCTGCGGCTCTACTTGGAGGCCTTTAGGCTACCGGGCGAGGCTCCTGTCATTCAGAGACTTCTAGAAACTTTCACAGACAACTGGCATGTAAGACACCTTTCCTCACACGTGATATGTAGTTAACAAGGTTAGATCTGCTCTACAGAGATGTGACATGAGGTGCTTGGAAGATGTCCGTGCTTGAATTAGATTAGAATAAAAACTTTAAAGGTTCCTGCAGCCTTGGGTTAAAAAGGATCCAGACTTGATGGATATTATGATGTTATGATGATCCAGCATCTATCTGAGTTCACTGTAATCTGTTTTGGATTTCAAGAGGCCTAAAGTTGGACCACATTTACATGCATTTATTTAATGAATTTTATTATTTACACAGTATAAAAACTGTAGAGGTCTTGACCCAGCGATGTCTACAGACCTTGGTGGGAACCAGTGCTTATCTGATTTCCTGTCGCCATCATCTCCAACCAGTCAGTCCATTCTCCACTGACCTCTGACATCAACCAGACATCCTGGTCCAGACAACTGCTGCTCTGGATGTTTTCTCTTCTTCAGACCATCTCTGGAAACCCTGGAGATGGTTGTGGGTGGAAGTCCCAGTAAATACTCAGACCAGCAACCATGCCACGTTCAGAGTCTCTTAACCCTTCTTTCTTCCTCATTCTGATGCTCAGCTTGAACTTCAGCAGGTCGTCTTCACCACGTCTACATGCTGCCCTGTGATTGGCTGATTGGATATCTGTGTTAACAGGACGTTGAACAGGTGGAGCTGATAAAGTAGATGATGGTTGGATGAAGAGGTGAGGATTTGAACCTTTTTAAGGTATCAGCCCCACAGATTTCTTGCCAAAAATCAGCTCTAATGGAATCTTGAGGTTTCCTGGTCAGACTCTAAAATGAACTAATTTCTTCGTTTAGACTTTCCAGTGATTTACACAAAGAAGTGAAAACACAAGGATAACCATACTTTGATTGTCGCAGATGTCTGCAGGGACCACATCTCAGTCTTTGCGTGTTCTTGTAGATCAGAACTGTTTTAGCACCATGCAAAGGAAAGCTGTGTGTGGGGGGGGGTCATCAGTGTACTCCCAACAGCCCATCAGCAGCTGAAACAGTCGGTCTTCCACACACCTCTTTTCTTTCCATTACCACTCGGTAAAGCCAACCTGGTCACAAACTGTCCTTTCTGTTATCAGGTAAAGATCGACTCTCTGATCCTGATTATCTTCAGGTGACCTGACAGCATTAACACACTCACACACATGCACACTGAGAGGAAAAGGACTCCACGCAGGCCAACGTTTGACTCCTCAAAATAGCAAGATGAGTCATGTGACCTGGAAACTATTCGTAGTAATGTCCTTTTCATAGGCTGACAAAACACACACACACACACACAGATAGTGTCTTTGAAAGAGCAGATGACTACATTTTTGCAGTGGATCTGTAAATGAGTTTTCCACTCTGTGGGCTGATGTGTGTGTGTGTGTGTGGGGGGGGGGGTTGCTGTTGTTACATAACATGACAGGAAAACATCTAAATAAGTGACTCATTCTGGCTCAAACCAGATCACATCACCTGTCAATCACATGTCACAGTGGAATCGCAGCATCGAGGCTGAAAACAGAAAGTAGAGCCGGTAAAATTCTCTCAGTATTACGGTAAAATGTTTTATTGGGATTTCCGTCCATGAACTGCAGCCCAGCCGAGACCTGATGCTTGTGATGTTGGTAGAAAGCAACAGCAGCCAGAAGATCCCAGGCAGCATCTTACCAGGAACATCCCTGGTACGTTGGGAAGACACCTGAGTATCTTAGAGGAAATTTCCTGACTCCACCACATCATCGAGAGCTCTGGAGTCTTCATCTGTGGTAGCCAAGAGCAGAAAAACCGGGTGATGTGTGAAGACCTCGTCCTGCTGCTGATGTCCTGCAGACCATGATGGACAAAAGCTCAAACCTGCGTCTTATCACACGGTTTGCTGCAGGGCGGATAAAATGGGAACAGATCTTGTTGAACTTGGAACATAAAACTTGAACATAAAAACTTGGAGAGTCATTTTCACTCCAGCTGGATGAATCCACGAAGTAGAAAGATAGAGACAATATTTCCCAGCACATCCTGTTCTGGAAAAGTTTGGAAGGAAAACCTCTGTAATGAAATATGTTCATTTAAAATGTTTGAAATGTGAAAACGATGATAATGTCATTTTATGTGTGTGTGTGTGTAGAAAGTGAATGGATCTCCGTTCATGAGCAACGACGCCGGCTTCGCCCTGGCCTACGCCGTCATCATGCTGAATACTGACCAGCACAACCACAACGTCCGCAAGCAGAACATCCCCATGACGGTGGAGGTAAGTCAGCTCCCCACGGGCACACGCTGGACATGCACTGATCGTATTGACACTGTGGCAGATAACAGGAGGAACACTGGCCACCAGATGCAACAAAACCATTAATGTTGCCGCTGTTTTAGTGTGTTTAATAACTAATGAGAAACTGTTTACTGCTAATATTTATAATAGAGAAGAGGAGATTAAATCTGCTGTCAGGCTGCAGAACGTTATCAGACTAATCCTGGACATTATTAAAATGATCATAAAAACAGCTTGTCCAACATGACCATGACTTTGCTCCTGGGAAATGTTTGGACCTGGTTTATGAGCAATGAGCAAAGAGAGAGCTGCAATAACAAAAGATCCAGAATGTGTGAGGATGGGTGGATGTGTGTGTTTAAAGTAAAATTTCCCCGATCCTCGAGTAGTTTCAGAAAACGCTTCTTTTCATTCCTCAACCAAAATAAAAACTAAGGAAACATGGGTACCGCCGCCCCAAACGGAGCGCCATGATAGATCCAAAGATTTCCTGACTTTATTTCACTAAGACAAGGAAAGCTGATCCGATGTGTTAGAGCAGGGATTGAGCCACGACCCCCAAGACAACACACGTTCTCCCGACAGCGGAGGGGTTACCGGTGTGATGCATGGGATGGGTCATCCTGCAGCGTCTGGAAAACTGTCAGAACCCGCAGAAATGAGGAGATAAAGTGCTTTTTGGTGGATTCTGATAACAGCTGCGATGAAGCAGCCATATGCTGGAAGTCAGCTTCTCTCTCTGAGATGATGCAAAAGTCAGATTTTAATGTGGAACCAGTAGCTTTGTTGTTTATGATGAATCTGTAACGCAGTAAAATTCATTCATTCATTTCACTTATGTATTTATTTTTATGTTTATTAATTTTTATCTATTTATTTTGATGAATTTATCTACTGTTCAGCAGTATTTTATTTTACTCCAGTCTTTTTTCCCATTGTAGTGTATTTATTTTGTTTTAAGAGTGTAAAATCATTTGGGCATTGAAGTTTTACCTCCGTTTTGTTTTGAAGTTTATGTCCAGGAGTTGTGTTTCCAGACGTCCGCCCTTCATCCTTTCATGGATTAAAGTTGTTCTTTGGTCAGAGAGGAAGTCAGAACTTCTTAGAAATCCCTCAGAGATAAAACATTTTATCAGAAGATGTTTGCAGATGGACGTGAAGCGAGGAAGAAGAGCTGCTCTGTGCTCAGATCTATTTTTTCTCCTCCACCATTTGTGTGTGCTGGTGTGAAATTCCTCCCAGTGTGAGGGCATTTGCACTGCTGCAGCTTGGCAGCTCAGAAAGCCGCAGCCAACAGCTGTAGCCAGTGGTGGTCCATCTCAGAGGTGAACTCATCCTGATGGGGGTGGGGGGCTACGCTCCCTCTCTGGCTTTATCTGCTGGCTCTGTTTTCTCAGTGTTTGATTGACAGCAGCTGAAGACTAAACAGAGTCTCTGGGGGAACTGGTAACCAGTTTGTGGGTGGGCGACTCTCACTGACAAATAACAGCGAGCTGCAGCTTTCGCTCTCTTTCTCAGTTTCTTCTCCGGGTTGATCTTTGTTGGGTCGTGATGCAGCTGGTGTTTAATGACCCCCCCACCACAAGCTCGTTGACCTCCAGGCTCAGACAACAGCCAGAGGCTTCCACACAATAGTCTCAGCGTTGTGGTGTAAACGGGGTCTTAGAGCCAGTAAAAGTGGCGCCTAGCACTTCGCTTACTTAGCAGCTTGCAATGCGCAGCATTTGCTGGGAGCGGGTTATTTTTGAAAAGGGGAAGCTTTGCCCGGCATGGCTGCGTATAAATCAGATCCTGCTCTCCCGACGATGACACGACATGTTTTAAGCGAGGTAAAGGGAAGGTCAGTGGAGGGATGTTAATTTTGTCCATAAAACACGGCATGTGGATGCCAGCAGCTGCTCCCAGAGCTTCTGAAATAATGAACGATGATGCGTTTGAGACGGTGTGCCCCTCGTATGAGCATTACAAATAAAAGGCCAGATCCTCAGCAGCCTCCTGCTCTCTCAGCCTTCGTGTCTGCTGGTGTTTATTTCCCTGCGTCCCTGCAGAGAATCTCCTATTTCCCCTCCTCATACCTGCTAGGAGACAAACCCTCCAAGTCAAGGCACAAAACTGAGCCTTGAGGCTATCAGTCATCACCGGATGCTTGTGTTTATTTACAGGAGGTTCTTGGCTCTAATCCCTGTGTTCCTAACCGTGCATCTAAAGCATATTAAGTGACACATAACAAGTGTATTTTCACCCAGGGCTCTTTTAATTGTTGGTTTGATGCTCAGTTGACAAAACAGTGACTGTTTAATGCTTTAAGCTGCTCTGCTGGAGATGCATTGACTGATGTGTTGATGATTAGAAATGAGGTTCAGCGTTTGTGGCAGGTTTTTACATAACTTTCTTGTTTTTGTTGATCTTGACAGCAATTCAAGAAAAATCTGAAGGGCGTAAATGGAAACAGAGACTTTGACCAGGACATGTTGGAGGACATCTACAATGCTATCAAGTAAGCAAACATCACAACTCACCTTAAAAGACTTGGCTTGAAATAGCCAAAAATGGACATTACAGTTCCTCTGGAGTCCAGAGTTAACCCTCAGGTTTCTTTCTTTATCCAAATAGAAGTCCAGACCCAAATATCAATCAGTTGTTAACACTAATATTAATAATAACAATCACCACCTAGATCTAACCAAGCGAAGGATTTAGTCAATAACCAGAATTTTTCCTCTCGATACATTAAAAATGTGAAAACAATTATTATTATATTTACTACAAAAATATAATCCATCTGTACCATTTACAGTATATCATAAAAACAAAAAACTGGCCACCTGGATTTAAGTAAGCAAACAGGTGGGAGCTTCCTATTAGATCATTTCTGCAGGGTGATCATCTTCCAGCTGCAACAAGTAATTTAACCCCGACTGAAGCACCGAGCAGCTTCTCATGTCAAGCACCTGGAAAGTCGTCCATGGTCGTGGAAAGATGTTCGTGTGTTTAAAAAGGGGTCAGATCATCGACATCAAGCAGGGAAAACATCTACAGAGAGGCAGAAGCTACTAGAACTAGTTTCAGAACTGTCCATCCACATTTCTTCCAGGAAGAAATGTGGATGG
>CM047990.1:1461325-1474906 GCA_026261665.1 Melanotaenia duboulayi | reverse complement strand
CTCACTTGTTAGGAAAACTGCATTCTCAAAAGAAACAAACAAATACAAAATATGGATGTTATTAAAAATATTTCACTGAACTCATTTCAATTTTCAGAACTCCTACAGTAACATCTAGGAAATATATTAGTGAGAAAAGATACATTTGCTCTAAAGAACAATGATCTTTATAGTGGTGTCCTCCGATAACAAGCTGACATAAAACATTTGTTTGTGTCTAATTAATATTTATGTGCACATTAATATGTTGTAAAATGTGCTTTTATATTTACTTAAATGACTGATTAACAAAAACCTGCCACAAAGCCAGTTAGCTTGACAGAGTCAGTTACTATGGCAACCGAGTCAAGGCTTTTCCACGAGCCAGGATGATAAAACGTTAATATACAATCAGCAGCTTTTACTAATCTTTCTGAGAGATGTTCGGGGAACTTCAGAAGAAGTGTGCGTCATGGTGGCGTAAACAGAGCCGTTTCCACCGTCTCCGATGAGATCAGCTCATTGTTTTGTTTTAGGACGGAGGATACGCTGTGTATACTTTACACTCTCATTTATTACTGAGCAAGTACACAAGCAGGAGTTTGTCAGCTTCATCCAAACATATACAATGTTTGCATTTTGAACCCTAAAAAGAGATCCAAATGACAAAAAATACAAACTTTTTAGATTAATTTTTTATTTTGAGCAAAACATGCCAAAGGTCATGTGGTCAGATTAGTTTAGCGTGACTATGCAGGCCATGGGGTCGCAGTGAAGAGACCAGGCCCAGGGATCGCAGTGCTGCAGTAACTCCCACATTCTCCGTCTTCTGGCAGCTGTACCTCAGCTCGAAACGCTGTGGCTGACAGGATTGGGCTAGTTTGTGAGAAGCTGTGTTAAAAATCTGTGTTTCTACCTTTCATTTATACCATGAATATAGTTTTGGGGCTTGAAAATCGTGTTTGTGTTATCTATAAATCTACTCTGAATCTATAAGGTCTCCTCCCTAAATGGCTGCTAAAGATAAAGAAAGTTTTTGTAATTTAGGTCATGTTAGATGAATTGTTGACCACGGCCTTTTAACAAACCACAGTGGTTGTTGGAGACTACCATGTTTAACTAGTTTAACTAGTTTAACTAGCTTTAAAAGAAAAGAAAGAAATTAATTAAATAATTGCTCAGACTTGTTGTGAACCTCCAAACTGCACTAAACCAGCTTTGACCTGTGCTCCTACTATACGTGGAAGAGGCTAGTCAACATTAATAATCCATGAATGAATGTTTTTAAATGATTTCTCTGTCTACACTCTAAACACTGTTTGGTTTAAAAAAGGGAAACTGGTATCAGGGTAAATTAAGAAAAGAAGAAAATAAATGTGTTTCCTGAATGAAAATCAGAAACGAAACAGCTTTAACATTTAAGGTCATGTCCACAGGAGGATGAGTTTAGGAGTCGTCATGGTGTGGATGTTTCAGCCGGAGTTTGGGGGCTTGAAATCTGCAAAACATCTTGGTTTCATTTCCATATTTACTATCCAAACGCTTCTTTCCTGAACCGATGATGCCATGGACCTTTTTCTTAATTTATGCATATGCCACTCGTACATGTGCAGAACTGCTTCCTGGGGGCAGAAAATGCAGTTAAGCTAGCTTATGTGTTCATCTTTACTGAAGACATTAGAGCAATGCCAGACGGTTGTTGTGGATTTCACCGTATAAGTCATCGAGGCGAGTAGGCAGGCCATCAGGAAATAAGTTTACCCGTGAACAAGCACCAGCAGGCAGCCTGGATCCGACCCTGGCATCGGGTCTGCAGTCCTCACTTCGTCTCCGGTTGTCCTTCTGATGACACCAAAGACGTGGACTTTTACCCGTCTGTGAACATGGAGAGGAAGTGGAGAGACAGCGGTCTGAGTAGGAGGCAGCACAAGACCATCATACAAGAAGCTGTCCAGGTCTGCACCGGCACCCACCATGTTTACTGCATGTCAGTGAAAGCATCACTGACCCATTTACTCAATAAATGCATTAACTATACAACTGAATGAACTGGCATCATTAGCTGCGTTCACGTGGACAAATACGCCATCTATCTGAGATTCCAGCCGACATGTCGACATGGATTCTGGGTAAAGTGATCAGCTGTGTGTTCACCTGATGGAGAGAAATACCGATGAAGAAATCTACGAGTAGACCACCTATGCTGGTTCTACCTTGCTTCACAGCTTCTGGGTTTTCTCTGCTGGCTGGTTTAGCTGTCAGAATCACAGAAGAGCGGTTTTAGACTCTTCTTGAGCAGATCAGAATAACTTTAGTCATTTTCTACTCTTTTCTTCAGTTTCTTCTGGTCCGCCTCTTTTTGCCCTCCAGGTGCAGTTATGTGCAAGTGTGCGTGATGTATTAATAAATGATGAAAATCTTACATTGTTCCATCTCTCCCTTTACCTGCAGGCGTAACCGTTACGGGTTTCTGAGCATGCTCCATGTCTTCTTCTCTGGTTTGGGTGGGGCTCTGTGGCAGAGCTGCAGCACCACTTACAGGCCTGCCAGATATCCCTCAGCATTTTCAGCGGGTTTGTGCAGACGCACACCTTTCTTGAAAATATTCTGTTTCTGGAAAAGTGAAAAGAAAGTTGTTACAGCCTTCTAATGAAGGAAGTATCTTCACTGTTTTCACACGAAACACAGAAAAAGAAACAGATTTCCGGCTCATGCTCTGCGTCATGTTCTCTTTCGGTGTCTAATTCTGGCTGTCCGACCTCTCAGAGAGGATGATATCATGCTTATCGTGCACAGGTTTCTGGGATAATCATTATGTTTAACTGGATCACATGGTTGGGGTTAGTTGTCGGTTTCCCTCCATTTCAGTGATGATTAGTAAAAGTGTCTTTCAGTGATGGAGAATTAAGTTGTGTCCACAGTGGCCGGCCTGAGGAAGTCTGTTTAAAACGAGTCACCTGGGTGTTGTGTTTCTATCAATGCTAAGTTTAGATGATTAACACCCACAACCACAGCAGTAATTACGTGGGGTAGGGTGAAGCTGGACCACCCTCCAGTCCTGCCCCTTTATTTGCATGTTTTCTCTGCAGAGTAAACACTGCTCATTTCCTTCTTGGAATTACGTCAACACACACTCCAGTGTTCCAAACTCCCAAACTTAAAATAACTCGTGTTTTTAATTTGTTCGTTTTTTGATCTGGTGGATTTGTTCAGCAGCATGTGACTGATCTTAATTCCTATGAAAGCAGTGAAGGTGTAGTAAACAGAAAATGGGACAGGGTTACACCTCATTTCTGGTTTTTTTATTTTTAACCACATGCTTATGTCTAAAACCGTAGATTTGATAGAGGGCACACTTTCTGTTTCATGTGACTGTGAACCCTTGACTGAGGAACACGGGTGCCAAGCAGCTGCCAGAGTGATATTGCAACTGGGTGGCAACTAGATCACTGGGAACTCTGAGAATTCCCAGCAGTATGCCGCAGTGTGCTGACAGCCCACTGCGGCATACTGCTGCTTGGGATCAAGGAATGTCACAATTTAAACTTTGCATGCAAAAGATTGTTGGACATGTTTTTATAAAGCAGATTAAAATCTATATGTTAATGAATAAAACAAGTAGAGGTTGTATTAATACATACGGCACCAGTTCACAGCAACGTCATCTCCAGGCAATTTTACAGTCACAGTCCAGTTCAGAGTAGTCCAACAATAATCTGATTCCAGCAAGTCCATCATTAGTCCAGTTCACAAACACTGTGTTCACATAAACCAGTTCATCAAGAGAATGATCCACCTCAATCAGAACCAAGACCAGAACCAGGAAGGAAAACCTCCATCAGAACCAGAACCAGGAAGGAAATCCTCCATCAGAACAAGGAAGGAAAACCTCAATCAGAACCAGAATAAGAACCAGGAGGGAAAACCTCCATCAGGACCAGAACCAGGATGGACCGCTGGTTGGGGTGGAGAGAACAGGAAAGAAGGTGAACCAGCAGTAGAACTCTAATCCAGGGAATCCTGCTGAGAAAGAAGAAGAGAAACACGAATGAACAACAACGTCAGATGTTTCTACATGGAGGGTAAAGAGAGGAGCCCAGTGCATCATGGGACATCCCCAGCAGCAGGACTAAAGGATGGATCAGGGTCACCAAGCCAGACCTGCTATAAGCTTTATCAGGAAGGAAAGTTTGAAGATGATCTGAAGGTGGAGAGAGTCTGATACTTGATGCCAGACTGGAAGCTGGTTCCACAGAGAGGGTCTGGAGTTTTCAGGCTCGTATCAGTCTGCCGACAGACCCTGATTCTGTCTGAGAGGGAAAGATCTTCTGATTTGTAGTAAGAGATTTCTGACCTGTTTCATTTTACACACTTACATTTGAACTGATATCACTCATCCAGGTAATCTGGGGTCCTGCTCTTCCTTAATCCTTCATGACATCCTGTTTGTTGTAGCTGTGGCTGCAGCTCAGAGAGAAACCCCACAATGCCCTTTGTAAACAAGAGGCTCCCTCTAATCTGTGCTGCTGATGGTGAGTGGGGGGGGGTCTCAGGGTCATGGAGTCGGTTATTTAAGAAGACCCCCAAGTTCACCTTGACATGTGTGCTGACAGGAAAAGCACACGGCGGATCCCCTTTCGTTGCTCGTGATAAGTTTACAGGGCAGCTGCCAACGTGTGGCCAGATCTGGAGGAATGTGGCAGGCAGAGGCAGTCGGAGCGAAAAGTCAGGATACGGACATTTCTACGATAAAGGACGAGGATTGGAGGAATGTTTCTGAACATTGTTAACTGGCAGCGATGCCAACATGGCAGCCTGCGGAAGAGATGAAGACAGACTCAAATTTATCATTTCAATTTGTGATAAAATGCAGCCCAGGAGCCGAAAGATAAACGAATAAAAAGTCTAATGATTTAGTTTGCATGTGCAGAAGCGGTTTTTAGAGTTCAGACGCATTTCCATGAGTCTGCTGAGGACAGGTCTGGATAAGCTGAAACCTTCCTGGTGGGAGGACCGAGCATGGATCAGGGTGTGAGCGGCTGTGGATGTCTGAGCTGAATCAGTCAGGTGGGAAGGAGAGCTGGAGATCCCTCTGTTCCTCTGCAGTGAATCTAAACTATGCAGCACTACATCAGGATACTCCCAGAGGAGTTAGATACATCAGAGCGTTCAAAGGAAAAAAGAAACTCCTTCGTTACCACACCTGTTGTCCACTCCAAGACATTTGAAACTGGACACAACATCAGCCTCATTTCCGTTTGTCCACATTGGAGACTGAAGTTGTTGATCATTTGCTTTGATCTCTCAGATCGAATCACTGGCCTCACACAATGCAAACATCTCTGTTTGTTGTAATGTAATCATTCCTGGGAGGAACATGTCATCTGGAACAGTGAATATGGACGGGAGTGATGTCACAGGGTCCACGGCTAAACCATAAAATATTCTGAGCTCTAACTAAAGATTTTAGTGACTGTTTCTTACCATGTGGTCTGTAAAGTGAAGCCACACAGCAGCTGAAAGCAGAAGTAAACAAAAACTTAACATCTGGCTCCCAGGAAAGATGCTTTTCTAAGAATAACAGCAGAACAGATAGCTCACTAATTAGCAAGCAAGCTGGCTAGTTCCAGGCTAATGCCTCCTAACATTACACTGTCAGTACATTACATGTTGTTTTATTTGTAGGTGGGACTAATGACCATTAAAAGAGTAATGGTGAGTGGGACGTTAGGACCCAAATGCAGGACAGAGAGGCAGGGGACAGATGGGTTTTAAAGAATCACAAATTAACTTAGAAGGACGAAACAAAGGAGACATGATGGGGAAACACGACAGATGATCTGACACATGAAAACTGAAACCAAGGGGTATAAATACACCTGAGGAACTAATAGGGAGCAGGGGAAATGAATGAGCAAATCAAACAAGGTGTGCCAACAGGAAGTAGAAAGTAAAGCAGAATACACAGGAAAACTACAAAATACAGTAAGAAAGACAGAACTCAAAATCATAAGACTCAACACCCAAACCAAACCCACATATCATGACAAAAAGATCGTAAATGATAATAAAATCCTTCCCAACAAAAGTTTTACAAGGGATACAAGGAAGTGAAATTCATTGTTGGGATTAAAATACAACAAAACACTGACAGGAAGCATTGATTAGTTTTATAGAGGGAATCATGACAGTCTCACTCCCCCTGGGTGTGAGGGGTCAAACCTTTTTCCAGTGTCAGCCTGCACACATCAGCTCGGGGCAGGAAAACGTTTTTCATGAGCAGGCAGCTTAGGAATTAAATAACAGAATGCAAATCGGTGTTTGTTTGTACTGGATGAGGACCATGGGCACACATGCACCTCAGCTTTATTTTCAGTCCAGTGTTTCTCTCATGGCCAGAAAGTTGTTTTCCAGATGCTCCTGAGTTTTCTGTTAACAGGTTGTAGTAGGAACATACTGCAGCTTCGTCTGACGTTTAGCAGCAGCTACGTTAAATGGGGCATTTTTAGTCACCGAAAATAAATATCAGTCAATTCACATCTGTCACTAATGTCAGGATGTTGGGAAAAGCGTGTGCTAACCGCTCTGTTAAATGAGTCCTTTACTGTTTGTTCGTGTTATCCTTCGATATGTGTATTTTCATTGTTTCATGTTTCTTTTCTAAGTTCTTATCTCTTTTTATAACGATTTCCATGTCGTTCTGTCAACTTGGCCAGAGCACCACTGTAAAAGAACGTCCTACCTCAGTTGATTTAATCTCTAAAATAAGTTAAAATAAAATAAAAATAAAGTAAAAATCCTGAAGTGTGAGGGGAAAATCAACATCTTAAAAAGACAAGCAGATTCACTGAATTTTACCTGTTACCTTTAGTCCAGGAGGAAGGTCTGAGGGTCGCTTTGAGTCGCTGAGCTGACTGGAAAACTGGTTCTACATAGGACTATATATGGGACTACTATTGGTACTATATAAGTACAGTCCATTTACTATTTGATGACGAATGCCTTAAAACTAATTACTGACCCTGAAAAGCACCCATGTGTGCCATCATTTGGTTTCCCCCAAAGAACAGGAATCGTTTTTATAGTTCCACTGTGTTAGAATTACTGACACTCAGCTTTATTTCAGTCCAGTGTTTTTTCATGGCCAGGGAGTTGTTTTCCAGATGCTCCTTAGATTAAAAGCCAAACCGTTTACTCAGCTGAGTGGTCAAGATGGGTGTAGCACAGCTGTGAATGTACGGTGGCTATCAGTGGCCAAACTTCCTCCAGACTTTAAGATGTTTTCATGTTTAAGTGAATCCAGTGGCCTCAGGTGCAGCATTGACTGCACTACTTCAACATCTTCTTCTGTGGTCCTTTTAAGGCATTGCTTATCCCAAATGGTCACCTATCAAACAAAGCCGCTACGGCAGTTTTATAGCTTCAGACTCGGACTTGTTTGTCCATTCAGAGACACCATAGTAAGCGGTGTCACAAATATGGCGGCTGCCGTGTATGTTGACCCATGGAAGCTAGATATAAATGGTTTATTTTATGAGAATAAAAACATAAGAGTTATTTTAGTAAACAGATTAGAGACCAATAGAAACACAGTTTCCAATGACAGATTACATTTTTCTGTTATTGACCTTTGTTGCACACTGTACCTTTAAGTGTCTACTAAGGTATAAAAACAAAACACAAACACAGAAACTCCCAGATTGGCATGCAGTCTGTGGGCCGTGAATCCTCTTGGTTCAGCCACCTCGTGGCTATCAGTGATGCTGCAAACCCAGAGGCAGCAGCAGACCCCGGTTTCCAACAACAGCACCCTTTACTTTGAAAATCAGAGTTGTCCCTTCACTTGGCAGCAGGAATAATAGTTTAAACTGCAGAAGCTCATTTACAAAAAGTCTCAGCTTGAGAGTTTGGTTGTAATTTAGGCCATTTTAAAGAGCGAAACAGACACATACACAGAGGCCTCCTCTGCACACGGTCTTGAACATCTTTCTCAAAACCTGGTGTTGAAAAAAAGTCTAAAAAAATTTGAAGTTAACCCTCCCAACTGCTTCCCAGTCACCAAAACATGGCCGCCCACAGCTCTCTAGTACAGCTAGAGATGGATTAAATGCAGAGCTGAATTTCTCAGGTGGGATGAATAAAGTAAAGTAAAAAAATTATTATTGTTATCATGTTATTAAAGTCGCACTGTGTATGCTCCTGACCTATAACTCAGCATTACTGACTAGTTGTTGGTGCCCTAACATTTATCAGGCACATTTCTGAAGCCACTGCAGCCCAGCAGCGTCACGAGAAACTGCACTTTACAACTCTTTTTCCCGGGACGCTGCATGACGTTGCAGCCAAGTTTTGCTTTACACACCAACACGCCATGTAGTGAGACATGCATGACACCCCACAAACAATCACAAATCCATCCTGGCCCCCCTAGAGAAAAATTTCTGGCTCTGCCACTGGTGATAATGTAGACAGCATAATTTGATATCTTTAATCAGATAATGGAGATCACATAGATTTCTCCCCAATGCTCTAATATCTCCTTGTATGTAAAACCATAAATCCAAATTAATTTGTTCTTCTTTTGCATCTGCACAAGTTAAAAAAAGTCCTATCATGGTAATACCAAGGGCAGATGCTTGCTATATGAAAGCCAACCTGTCATTTCTCTTCATGGAGCATAAATGGACAGCATCACTATGAAGCCTGTTTTGCTACTTATTAGCTCCTACATTAGCACAGCTAATGCTAAGATTGTGGGCATCACCATGGTAACCATGTATGTATTTACTCTGAGGGAAATCTGATAACAGTTTGGATAATGTAAACCAGTTTTCTGATAACTGCTTTTTTGCAGTGCATGTAAACACCTCAGATCCGATAACTGAAATGAATACTCACTGTTATCAGATGTTTACGGCCACCTAAACAAGCTAACTGTGTCTCAAAAATGTTTTATCTGGCCAAAAGGCTGCCATATATGTATTTCATGACAACCACATAGGAAGTGTTTAAAGTAGAGAAATTAGCAGAAGCTCTAAAGTGGACAGAGATGTTGTCCTTGTTTTCTACATTCTCATATAACTGCTTGGGGTTTGAACTGTGTTTGGTTTGGATGCCAGTGCTTGGTGGAGTCTTTTAGCTGAGTTCCTCCCCGTCATGTTGCTATGCTACATGTTAGCATTGCTGCTTCCTGGTGAGTGAGACCTTGTCCATGTAACTTGGTGAGAATTTACTGTAAATGTGTGTTGGGAACACATCTCAAGCACTGAAGTGAAGAGACAGTTTTCAGTAAATAGAGGACATGAATGAAAACTAATTCTGATTGGCCCAAAGCCTTAAATATTATGTCTGCCCATAACAATGTCTTTCTACAAACCAGGGTCCAAGACCGAAGTGATTTCCTCCCTGTGTCTAAGATGAGGAGGAAAGAGTTTATTTCCTGTGGTGACTCTGATGGATGTCTCTGCTATAAATCTGACAGGACAGCAGCTTTGCACGAGAATTTCTTCTTCTCCCCACACATATCAACAGCTAATGACGATGTCTGACCCAAGCCTTTTGTATTTGCTTCAAAACTAGCTAATGATGTGTGTTTTCTTTCTGAGGTCGGTTTTTCCTGCCAGTTTTCGAGCCCTGCTGCGGTTTCTAGATCTTTTTCTGTTATTGAATTTCTGCAGAGATGTCGTCCCACTCTGGTTCCGATTTGGGTTGTTGGAAGGCCTGTACATGTTTTAGTATAACAAAAGATGAAGAATGGAGAAAGTGAAACCAGAAATATGGACTAAAAGAAAAGAAGCTGTCCTTCATTGTTTAGCGTTCTTCAGAGAAGAGATTTACAGCAAGCAAAAGAGGAGGGCAGTGGTTAAATTTGGGATTTGTCATTTTTTGGAGAGATTATTGCTCTCTGTGGTTTCAGGGTTGCCATGCGTTCATGTGTACAAGCAAAACAGCAACGGTGACTAGTAAACACTGCACCACTATTTATAAAGAGCTGCGTTCGCAAGATTTGTGCTATTTATTGGGGTCTAATTAATATTTCATCAACTGTGTAAACAGTGTCTAATCTGCACTGTCGGCCTGTTTGAATGTGGCGATGTGCAAACAGCTGATCAGTGTCAGAAACTGTTTTGCATGGATTTAAAATAGATATCGTAATGTTTTTGGTAGTGAAACAACCAACTACTCTTGTTTCAACTTATTAGCTAGCTTCAAAGTTAAACTTGGGGTACCAGCTAGCTTAATGTTCACTCAACCAGATAATAAATATTGAATTTGGTTAAACAGATAAGCTGTTATTATTAGATCAATCTGCATTGATTAAGTTAAAAAAGGGAGATGTCCGTGTTAACTTCTGACCCTTCATCACTTAAATGCACTTGTCAGGCTAAAGACTGAGCCAACAGGCTCAAAAGCTTTGGCCATAAACAGATTCTGGGTTAAAAGCATACAGGAAATGAAGTGGTGGAAGAGGATGGTCTTGAGTTTAAGATGGCCCGCTATCAACTTCTTGTTTTAGTTTGTCTTCAGTGTCAGTCCCCGTCCAATAGTGAGCTTATACACATTCTCAGAAGAAATGCCACCACCACACTCCTACAGTTGGTCAGAAGAAGGATGTGATGGTGACACACACTACCAGTAATACACTCCAACAACCTTAACAATTAGAGTTTTTTTTTAACCTTATCTCGCTCTGAGTCAGCATCGGGTAGCAGTGATCATTACTTCCTGGAGATGACGCTCGTGGTTGGAGATGCCGCTCGTGGTAACGTCCTGGAGACGTCGCACGTTGTTACTTCTTGGAGAGGCTGCACGTTGTTACTTTCTGGAGAGGCCGCATGTCATTACTTCCTGGAGACGTCGCACGTTGTTACTTCCTGGAGAGGCTGCATGTCGTTACTTCCTGGAGACGTCGCACGTTGTTACTTCTTGGAGAGGCTGCACGTTGTTACTTCCTGGAGAGGCCGCTTGTGGTTACTTCCTGGAGATGCTGCACGTTGTTACTTCCTGGAGATGCCGCTTGTGGTTACTTCCTGGAGATGCCGCTTGTGAATACTTCCTGGAGATGCCGCTTGTGGTTACTTCCTGGAGATGCTGCTCATTGTTTTTTCCTGGAGATGCCGCTTGTGGTTACTTCCTGGAGATGTTGCTCATCATTTACAACTCACTGTCTCTGACGGAGACCTGCAATGTGGTTCAGAGCTGCAAAACTGCTGTAAATAATTTTCAACCAACTGCCTGGGAACAAATTTATTTTCTTTTTTTTCTTTTACCACGCAGTTCAGCACCACATGCACATCTTTGATGAAGAGTACCAAGAGAGTACCAAGAACGTGTTTGAACACATTGTGGAAATGGAGTTTGTGATGCTTCTGAAGCCAACTGAAATCACTGAACAGTGACTGTGAATACAACTTCTGCCTTCATGCTGCTTTTAAACCAACAAAGACATTTCCAGATGTGCACGCTGTTAGAAGTCTCAACCTCTGGACGAGTTACCTTTTGTGTTGGACATACGGCTCTGATTTGTCCAATCTGCCTTAAGGGTGAGCTATTTCTATTTCTCCTCATGCTCAATGGAAAATTCAGATGAAGCAGAAAGCCACAGGGTTTGTGATGCATATGGACACTTAATGCTGTTATTTGAGCCACGGTAGATCTACAATAACAATTTTCCTCTTCAGAATGCACAACTTTAACTACTTAATTCTAGCTTCTTCGCTGCTAGGCTGTTTCAGGATCCCTGAAAGGGAGAGTTTTAGAAGCCTACTCATCCTGTTTATAAAGGCTCTTTTGGACTGGCAGACACTGGCTTCTTTTTGAAGCAATAACACAGATGTCAGTTTTTGTTTCCTCACTGGAGCCCCAGTTCAAGATGGTCAGAGTCTGTCCTGCATGTCGCAGTCCAGAATATATATATATTATATTCAGGCTGAATTCCTCTTCCTTTAAAGATTTTTAGCTGTCACTCAGCATGTCACACACCTAGCAACATGCAGCTCATTCAGCCCTCTTATACCTTTATTTCAGCTTTAAAACCATTTACCTGCCTTGTTTGGTATCATTCTTTTTAGCACAACCTCACATGTGTGACTTTACAGTTTCTTTTTTTTTATTTTGACTTCCTGTATTACCACGCTGCATCTAAAATCACACAAAAACATCAAATTCAAGAAGCAAAACGTTGGAGATTTTTGTTTAATAGACATGTTTAATGGACATTTTTATAACTTAAAAAGAAAATGTTCATTAAAAAAAACAACAAAATGTATGTACAAATTAAGTATACTGCAAAGTTACAAACATCATAGTGAACACATTTTTCACTTTTAGTCCAGTGAAAAATAGTGAAAAGATCAGATGAATCTATTACAACAGATTCATTTCCACAGCTTTTTAATAGAAGAGCTGTTTTTGTTTTCTTCTGTTTGGTGTTGAGCTGACAGAAATACGGATTCATTTTTCTTGATTAAACTTACGTCGGCTGTATAACCTGGAAGTTTCTCTTGGATGAGAGAAAGGAAGGAAGAGCACTCGGACGCCTCTCGTTCTGTGAGTTAATGATGCTGTGAAAACAAACGATGAAGATTAATGACGACAGTGCTCTTCCCCAGTACAAAACACCACTTATCCTCTTTTCCTCCATCTGTTTCATTAATGCTGCCTTCTCCATGGAAATAAACATCTCTTCCTCTTTTAAAGGAATCTTTGTTGTGTGAATTTGGACATGGAGCTCAAGTACCAAAGATTCCTGCTAGTAGCCAAAGAATGTGTCGTACGCCTACCTGCATGCTACTCCTTAGCTTTTTGTTGTCTTGTAAAGACGTTAGTGCGTCAGGTCTCTGAGCTGAGTAAAGAATGCAGCAGCAGCTCTATGACTTTACCAGAGGAGCTCAGGAGCAGCGTAGCCTAGCATGACGGGAGGTTTTCATTGTGTGAAGGTGAGAAGTGAATGAGCTCTACTGCTCTGCTCATGTTGCATCATTCTGTCACACTCTCACCAGATCCGATCCCAATTCAGCCAGACGTCTGTACAGCAGAAAGTCTCAACAATCCATCATTCAGAGGCCCGAAAGCCACATTTTGTGTGGTCCTCCATGAACCACTTCATCCATCTACATCCGTCTTTTCTTGGTCACAAATGCTAATCAAACCCTGTATCTGAAAGAAAAAGGTCTAGGAACTCATTTCACAGGCGACTGAGGCAGCAGTCAGGTTAAGCTTTTCTCCAGATCCCACAATGATGTTTCCCAAACATTCACTTATCAACCACATTTACCACAAAGCTCCTCTTAAAAGCTGAGTTTTGTGTTTTCTGAGCTTCACCTCAGTCGTACTGCTCGTTGTGAACTACTGAATTTACCAACTTCGTGACTGATGATATTATGAACAACTTACAGTGTTGGCCCAGTTTTGGGCCCCTTAGTACCAACGTGTCCTGGTTGAACCAGCACAGCCTACCTGAGTATTGTTGCTGACCATGTCCATCCCTTTATGACCACAGTGGAGCATCTTCTGATGCTACTTCCAGCAGGATAATGCACCATGTCACAAAGCTCAGATCATCTCCACCTGCTTTCTAGAACATGACCATGAGTTCACTGG
>CM047990.1:1396514-1406672 GCA_026261665.1 Melanotaenia duboulayi | reverse complement strand
AAAGTGTTGTTGATGTTGCATTAGTGGTGAAAATGGGTCTGTGGAACTTGACAAGCTAAGGTTGGCAACCCATTACTCAAACACTCAGTGGATTTATACTAGTGATTTAAATGTTACAGCATCTATTCATTTGATGTGTCCAGTCCCAGCCAAGGACAGTTTGACATTTAGTCAGGGGAAGCTAGGAATCAAACTGCCAACTCTTCAGCTGATGAGTGACTTCTCTTCCCTCTGAGTTACAGTTGCCCTGTCCCGTCAGGGAACAACAAAATCATATGTACAATAAGAGAAAATCAGTTAAAAAAATCAAAGTAAGAAACACAAACTATGAATAGACAGTGTGGCTGGAACTTTTCCTACCAGGAAGCAGGATGCAGACGTGGAGGGCAACAGCGTACCTGTGACACAGAGGTGAGCTGTTAGGTGCTGAAATAGCAAGTTAGCAATCATTCATGTTTGGCCTTCCTTCCATGTCTTGGAAACATTTCGGAACAGATGATTCATGCAGGACGGCCAGTTGTCTGTACTCCAGCAGAGCTCTGATCCAGCCCTCCACATCTGTCGGGACCATTCCTCAGACTGGCACATCTGTAAACAGGGAGGAGACAGGACACTCCCCTAAACATGTTGCTGCCGTCAAATTCTAGATGTGTCCACTGTTTCTGATATAATGAAGTTGGTCAGCAAAGACACAGAAAAGCTTCCCTCAAAAGAAAAATAAGATCCACAGAATGTCAGTTTTGCTATCTTTTCTGTTAACATCCTCTTGATTAGACAAACCATTTACTCTGCCACAGTAAGACATATGCTGACTCAGACACGTCTATAGTAATCTCATGTCTCAGCTTTCTGTAGAGACCAGGATTATACATACAGCCCTTGTGGATGTGAAGATATACTTAATTTATTTTGTGTGTGTCGTTTCAGACCAGAGGAAGAAATAACAGGCCTTATAAAAATAGAGGTTTAATAGCACACTTCTGTGTTGTGAACTTTGTTTCTAGTGAAAGCATCAAACAAAAGACAAATACAGTTAAATTAGATGATATTCACTAGCAACTGAGCCAAAACTTTGGCCCGAGGACGCCAGGGATTAAAGCTCCGGACCCTTCTCCAGGCAGATGTTTTTGTTGGTTTGTGTCTTCTTCATATTTGCCAACATGTCAGGAAAAAGGAGATGCTGTGTCATCACGACGTTCTGCTGACGAGTAAAGGCTTCAGTGCAGGATTGATAAGACGTTTCACCTTAACATATGTGTAAATACACACGTTACACCTCCTGGAAAAGCAATCATCTGATTCTAAACTGTCAAGTCTAGAAAGGCTGTTTTACCACAGTGAAGACACAAGTGATCATTAACACATCTAATATAATCAATCAGTCAGAATAAACCTGCGTTTGGCCTTCAGCCTAACCTCCTTTTCACCATAATAAACAGTGAACTGGATCTTTGGTTAGCCGCTGACGGTCCCTGCCAGGACAGAGGATGAAGGAATCAATCCTGCTGACTGTGTCTGGCTGGCATAAAGTTTTCCCATCACTGCGTTCTTCAAACTGCTGGCTTCTGCGGATTTTGTGGGAAGGTTTTTTTGTGCAGACCGAACCTGACTGAGAGAAAACCCAGAAATTCATGATGGATAGAAAACAAGCAAAAGTCCCAGCAGAATCAGGACATTTTCCTTTATGAACATGAGAAAATCTCATTTAGAAGGAAATGAGATCTGCATAGTTTTGTCTGCTTGTGATTCCACAGCAGTTTGTTTTAGATTTTCTCTCAGCAGGTCCAGACTCAATCTGAAACTTTGCTTTGTTACCTTGACCTCTCACCATCCTCAAAACCAAAGTAATCCAACCTGTTCATGGATGTATCTGCAGATCTTCATTTGTCTGGTCTAATGAAAACATAGAAAAACAAGAAAGTCGCTGAAAATGGTCTCGTGGCATAA
The DNA here is from genome assembly GCA_026261665.1 of Melanotaenia duboulayi. Taxonomy (NCBI): domain Eukaryota; kingdom Metazoa; phylum Chordata; class Actinopteri; order Atheriniformes; family Melanotaeniidae; genus Melanotaenia; species Melanotaenia duboulayi. The sequence goes on along the minus strand of CM047990.1, from coordinate 1,404,725 downwards.
ATGTTCTTTTTCCATCATTACCTTTGCTTCCTGGCCCCTGAGTTGATCTGCCATCAAACCAGGGATGAGAAAACAAATACTTAGCTCTGAAAGTAGACATGTTTAGAAGTATTTGGAATTATCTTTGTCTTATGGATGACTGGGACTTTCCCTTCAAGAAGACAGACGTTTATTAGAGGAAACCTGAGTCCAGTGAGACCGGCTTCTCTGGGTCGTGGGCTCGGGCAGGGCCGGTGATAAAGACCCCCGCTGTCATGGTGCAAATCAACGGGTAATTGCCAAAGTGAGCCTTGAGGCACTTCTCTGTTTGTTCTGCAGCCCAGCTGACAAGTACGGAGTCAAACGCAGGCTTGAAATCAGATCCTGAACACCAGACGTTAGGCTCTGTGGGCGAAACCATTGATATTTCAAGTGTTGGGGACTGGAGTTTGTAGATAGGTGTTCCCACTCGGCCAACTGAACACAAATGTGTTTTAGCCTGAATTCATTTTGAAGATGGATTGTTGTTGTGGAAAGTGTGACGGGTGGAGAAAAGTTGGGTTTGATGTGAGTCTCAGCTGTTTGCTGTACAACTGATCAACTGAAACTTGACTCAAGGGGATGATTGGTCATTTTCTATTTGCAGCATCGGTGGTTTGATCCCCAGCTTCTCTATATGTTACAGTCTCCTCAGGATAAATGCTATACCTCCACTTTGTCCCTGATGAGTCCCTCCAGGAATTCATGATGTTGCAATTGCAGCTATTAGTGCAAAGTCAGCAAATCCTCACAAATTCTGCCCGTACTTACAGTTTTGTCCAATCACTGCAACTCTTCTCAAAGCTGCCACAGAAAAGGGATTTTAGGTTCAACAGTCACAAAAACAATGCAGTGAAATCCTGGAGGGGCTGCTTGATATGTTCACCAGCGTGTGGTTGTGGAAACTATTGTGATCTTTGTAGAACCTACATGTGGTTTACAGGATGGAAATTTAACAAGCATTTAACAAAAGATTCGGAGAGTGAGGGAGGAAGTGTGTCACTAATTTAGGGGTGAAGATGGATCTTGCCTTAAAACTTGAATCCATAAACACAATTATAGGGATGTCATGATTCCCTGATTTCACATTTAATCATTGTATTAAATGGCATGAAAAATTAATCATAGATTCCTCAATATCGTCACTTCCATAAAGATCATGTCTGAACCGTGAGGGCTGATCAGAAAACAAAGGTATTTTATATATATTATATTATTTTTTATATATATCCTGCGGCCGTCCTCTAAATGTGCAGCTCAAAAACTGACAGAATCTTCATCAGTAAGGAGGACAAAGTGTTTTATGGTGGATTTGGTTCATCGCTGTTACAAAGAACCTACATGGCAAAAATCTGACTCTCTCGCTAAGAAAATGCCAAACTGAGTTTTAAAAGTATATGAGTAATAACTTTATATGCAACTTTATGAGTAATAGCGTGAATCTCATTGCATTAATACGTTCATTTTGACAGCCCTAAATGAAACTTTAACCTCTGTGTACAAGTAATTTTACACATTTATAGTGTTTGGAAATGAATTAACACATGATAATCGTGATGATTGTAAAACCGTGTACTAAGAAAGTCTATAACAGTGGCATCCCTACTTAGTTGTGAAGTCTTGTTTGTTCCAGTTGAAGTGTCAAAGCTGTCTGAATCAAGTCTGTGTGGTCCAGACAAGAACTGGAGAGAGTAATACCCACATTTCAAACGGGCCCTCTAGAATATTGTAAAGCTCCGTTAGTAATGCTCTTGTTTTGGTACGAAATGCTGCTGCCAGACTTTTACCTGGTACATGGAAACAACTAATGTAAGCCGGTCCGGTCCAGTATGGCCCAGTACTGCATACCACTAAAGATTTAGTGGCAGTGTAGTACAAGGAAGATGGGAGTGGCTGCCTGCTATAAAGCCCTCATTCTGAACCAGTGAGGACCACACTCTGGGTCAGAAAATAGATCTGTTAGCAACAGTTTTGAAAACTACTTGATCTGCTTTAAAGTTCATTTTACCGTTATTGTGTCTGTAAGTGCTGTCGATGCTGGACGGAGCCTTGGCCGGGCATCTCCCGCTCCTCCTAAAGGGTTTTGCTCTGCTTCTCTCCCCCTCGCCTCCCAGAGAGCCTGGTGGTCTTCTTTGCACAGAGACTTTGAAACATGAACCACACAATAATGTCTTTATGTTCGTTGCAAAATGCCCAAATTAAAATCTGTAGGAGGGGATTGGTGCGTCTGATTTCATGCACTGGGACACTTTCCACAACTCGTCTACAGACGTCAAGACGTGCATGGGAACTTGGGGAACAAGAAATTACACACATTGTTGTAGTTGACTGAAACACTTTCAGCATGATTTAAATGTCTATCAGTTATTCTCCACAGACATTTTAAATAGAAACAGAGAGAAACACTACAAAACAATCATTATTTTGTCAAAGTAAAAAAATGTTTGATCAGCTGACCCTTTCCTCAGATCAGCTGATCAGATGCTTCTCAGTCCCAAAGTGAAAATACAAATCGATCATTCTGGGAGGATCTGCCCTTCCATGAGATTTTTATTTACTTTTATATATTTTATTTGCCGATATACTTTCTTGTTCAGCCTTGTTGCGGTTTTAAATGTGATTTATTAATAAAGTGGTATGGTAGTCGTATCATTGTAGGTCCTTTAATATCCTGGACTGAAGAACATAACAGTAGTTAGAACTGTACCATGTTAGTACTCTTGGACTAACCTGGACTAGCTCTTGGACTGTTAGTATTAAAAGCAGCTACACGGTCCCTGAATGTAGAGCTTTTGGTTCCTGCTCTGCTCCTCCTGAAACAGTTAGTGATGAACACGGGAGTCTTCTAACTGCTGTCATTTTCTGTTTTTAAGCTGTGGGACTATTTTTGATTAACAATTTTTTATAGTGGAGCCCAGACTGGAGCTTCATGTACAACTTCTCAGTTGCAGCCATAACCTCCAAACTGCTTTGTAGCAACAGTACAGTAAGCAGCAGCACACAGGTGATAGCAACTATAAGCAGCTATGAGCAGGTCTGAGTCTTGGTCAGTAGTTAGATTACCTAACGCATCAGCCTACCCCTGCCAGCTTTAAAACACGTGAACTGCTGGTGTATGGCGCAGTGTAACAAGGCAAGAAGTTGAAAACAACATCATTTCTGTTGAAATGTCTCAACCCTCATTTCATTATGACAAAGTCCTTCATCATCGCAGCATCATCACCAGTCTGTTGTTAAACTCTGGTGAATCTGCAGCTTCTACCTAAAATGAAGTAATTCAGTGGCTTCATGGTAAAAAGGTCAGCTCTGCCATTGTAACAGAGAACGTGAAGGTACAGTGTGTCATACAAAGATTACAGAGATTAAATGATGCAAGATGAACAAAAATCAGCTGCTGACCCTGATGTAACTGCCACTCATAGTTTTCATGTAAATATTTGGACGGGATTGAGGCACTTTGTGTGAGTTTAAAACTAAAAATAACATACTGATGATGGTGTTTTACAGCAGCTGAATGGAGGCTAAGCTAACAAGCCAGTGTTGTTCCATTCTTAAATATTTTATGCAGCAGTATCAGTACAGTAGTTGGTTAACCCAAAATTCAACAGGGTTTGATGTCACCTTCACATTCTCCATAGTTCGAGTTCCCCACTAGCTAGCATGCTAGTGGTTAGCTCACTAGCTGCAAGCGTTCAGCCCCTAACCCTTAAAGTTGCCACCAGCCTACTTCGATGAGCTGCTACCACCAACTAAACGTGACATCAGCTTTGCATTTCTCTGCATCAAAGCACTTTATTTCCAGTTAACATGTTCGTGCTGCAGCTTTTGACTTTCAGAGACCTGCTGTGCTGTGCTGAATTTCTCTGATAATGTCTCTGACGTGACTGGAAAAAAAGTCTCATCCTTTCCTTTCTGTTTTCTCCTTATCATTCGTAGGGTGCGCCAGGCGAGCCAGGTCTGTCTATCATTGGACCAAGAGGACCCCCTGTAAGTGTTTTACGTTTCTACTTATTGTTATGGCTGCAGATGCCATTACACATTTGCATATGACTTATTTACACATGCACACACACATTTTACTGCAAAACCAATATACCTGAAGATTTCAATTAAGTTACCTTTACCATGATCACAATAGATCTACAAAATCACATATTTCGCATTACCATCAGAGTAACTTTTTCTGATCGAGAATTTATTTTAAACATGCATACGTGTACTTTTCTACATGTGTGTAGTAATCCTGACCACCCCAACTGACTCACCTGGTCAGTCAGTTTAATGAAGTTGGAAAAATAGAAAAGATAGAACAAGTTCTCCTCCTGCCTTGGCAATGTTTTACATTTAATCAGAAGAAATGAAACCTCATGTGGACACATTAGAGAGTAGTTACTTTTATTAAAATATTTCAGTTACTTTTATTACAATATTACAGTTAATATCTTCTACGTTACTTTTAAATTTACCAAATTCGTTCTGTGGAGCCTTTGGTGGACCAGTTTTGGCCCCTGGGCCATATGTTTGACACACCTGGTCTAAACTAAGAATGAAGAGAAAGTTTTATGTGTACGGGGTTCAGGGTTGTGGGTTAAAAGTTTCGCAAGCCCAGCCAGTTTTTATTCAGTAGAGGCGGATGTAGCACAAACAATAGAATAATAGCGTGTCAGCGTTGTTGAAGAGGACTGGAAGTGTAGTCTGGCTGTAAGCCGGATCATCCATCTTCTTTGTTTCATGAGGAAGTAAAGCGAAGCTTCCTCCTGGCCCAGCTGGGGTCAGCGTTTGCCTTCACAGTTACTCCAGTTTAATGGTTTTCTTTTTCCGCAGCTTAAAATTTTTTCCAGAGAACAACGTTACTTCAAAAGTTGTGTAAATGACCCTTTAAGAAAATGATGCTGGTAAATCTGGCCAACCCGACTGGAGCACACATCTGCTTTCCTAATTCCTGTTTCTTGTGATGTATACTGGTATGTGCCCACTCTTCCTGGATGGTAACAGGCAGTCGTAATGAGGAACAGACCAGCAGGAGACAGGTCTTCATCTCAGTCAGTCAAATACACTCAGAAGCTCGTTCGCCACAGCAGGTGAAGCTGGCGTTAGAGAGTCATGACCCTCAGATGGAACAAGGGACCTAATTCAAGAGGGAGGAGAGGAAAATGAAAGGAAATGAGAGCTTCAGCAAGCCCTGACTTCTTCAACACACTTTCATTTCGTCCAGTTGGACGGATGGGCATGGATTTATTTTACACGGAGACAAACATTTTAAGATATTTAGCAAATTCATGTCACAGGACTCTGAAGGGGAGTTATGGTTCTTTACAATTAAAGATAAATTTTAACTGAAACTTAAGTGAGTTTGAAGAATTTTTCCTGGTGCTTTTAACCACATCTTATGGTCGGAAACTAGAGTTAATTCTGGATTTGTACATTTAGTCCAGCAGAGGATGAAGACTACGCATCAAACTCAGCCTCGTCTCTGCTGGTCATCCATCGTTGTTTTCTTTTTTCGTCCATCTCAGAATCATTTCCTCCAGTAGTCAGACTGCACTTAGACAAGCTCCTGCTGAACGGGGTCTCCAGAGTCTGTAGCTTGACTCCACATGTCAAAATCAGTTGCGTGGAGAAGTGGAGCGGCTGAGGAATAACGGTTGTGTAGTTTGTTTTTTATGCTGTAAAAATTCTGAGGCATGGATCTGTTTTTCTTTTTCTCTTCAGGGACAGCCAGGCACCCGAGGGTTTCCAGGATTTCCAGTAAGTCCTGGTCACGCTGTCCATCAGACCAATACAGTTAATTATGGAGAGTTTAAACTGAAGTTAAATAGTTAATAATATGAGTCTATTTAGTCTTGTGATGATCCAGAGTTACAACCTGCTGCATTTCATCTTATCACCAGACAAACTGAGTTTTCCAGCTGATAATAAATTTAATGAGGATCCACTGATCTCCACCTGTACTCAGTCATCTCCTTCTCCTCTTTTTTTCAAAGGGTCCTATTGGATTGGATGGCAAGCCTGTGAGTTTCCCAAAGTCCCTGTCAAAACGTGAAGTAACGGAGTGAATAATTGAGGGTTTTTGTGGTGCCCAGATTCAGTTGGTCCCTGATGATAATGAACATAATTAAGCTAAGAGTGATCGTGGTCATTAGAGTAATAAAAGCTGTGTTTAGTCTTATTGAAGGGTTAGGGTTAAACAAGCTGATCTCTGTTGTGATTGACTGGTTTTTTGTTCACACAGGGGCAGAACGGATTAAAGGGAGACATGGTAAGTCATAAACATAAACACATCATTAAGTTTACTGAACCTTGTCCAGTTCTTCTAAAGACAGAGCAGATTAACTCTTAAAACTCTGCTAGTTCTCTGGCACCCTCGAGCTCCATCATTTCTATCATCAGCGTCTCAGGAGCGGGAGTGTGTAGCTCTGTGGGGTGAACTAGCTACCCTTTAGGTGGCCTACAGGAGGTTTACAATCCAGATACTAAATGTAGTTTTATTCAGAGACTACCTGGTAAAGCCACAATGATCCATGATAACAGCTTTATTCATCACAGTTCTTCATAAAAACATCACCATCACTACTATGTTGCTAAGAGACCTCTATTTAGACCTGGACATGATGATGAAGCCACTTCCTGTCAGACTTTCCACCAATCAGAGAGCTTAGATTGACAGTGATTTGCAGGTTGAAGCAGCCGTTGTGGACTGACAGCAGGCAGCCGGAGAAGGTCTGGAGCAGAAGTTTTCTCCACATTCTGCTTTTTAGTCAGTTTCAGGCCAAACTTTGACTCCGAGGACTCTGAGTGATTTCCAGCTGCGCTACTGAAGCTTGAGAACAATAAACACCTTCCACAGTCAGCATTTAGAAATAGTTTGAGATGTACAGGTTCTATTTCATTTAACCCTATCATGAATATGTTTAAATGATTATTTAACTATAATTATTATTATTAGTAATATTATTATTAATTAACTATTAATTATGTAACTGTAATTACTATAATTCCAACTGCTGCAAGTCATTTGTCTTCATGTGTTCTTTCGTTTCAGTTCAGGGCTGGGTCTAATTTATGGGATTTAGATGAATATGCGATTTTTGGGAGAATTAATGGAAACAGTGTCTGTTTGATGGCCCTGACTCAGGAGTTTACTCATCCAGGCCACATCTTATTGCAGCTTATTGTAGGTTATTTAAACTGAAGTAAACTTTGCACTAATAAATTTAACTAAATCTCCTCAAATCAACGTGTAGGTGAATTCTACTGAATGTTTGTTAATGGCCCCATTTTTGGCTCAGATTTCAGGGAGAAGTGAAGCAGGCTGCCAGAGGTTGTTTGGTAAATGTACAGACAAGGTGTTGAGTCTGTGGGGTCGCCAGCATGGGGTGTGCTCCACGGGTCCTACTGGGCCCTGTTCCACAGATCATTAATCAAGCAGGCGCTGAGTTTGACAGCTGCTTACACTGGACACACCTCTGGACTAATAGGAAGTTAAGGCCAGTCAAGTAATCAGTACTGGATCCTCTAGAAGTTCATTTATCAGGTTGATTGATACCTTGCCATTTTTGTCTGTTTTGCTTATGTCAATGAGAAGTTTCATAGGAAAGTCATGTTTGATTTAATGGTAAATCACCTGTAAGACAGATTGTGTTGTTGGTGTTTTTCAGGGTCAGCGTGGTCCTAAAGGGGCCCCGGTAAGTTACATCAACTTTATGTCAATCCTGAGATAATAACAACTGATCTTTTTTAGACAAACTACACAACAACCCAGTTCTCTCCCTCATCTGTGTTATTTTGCTTTCCAGGGAGAACCAGGACCCAAAGGAGAGAAGGTGAGACCTGGCTGACAATTTGCACAATGACCAACAGGCTCAACTAGAATCAGTGGAAACAGTGTTTGCATAAAGAAGGTTAACTGACTCAGTGTCCAAAACCAAAGCTCTGCATGTTGTTTCCATAATGCAAAATAATAATGATCACTCCATCTTACAAACCCAGCTCCAAAATAGTCAGGTCTCTTTGTAAAATGTAAATAAAACCAGAATCCCATCATCCAATATTTTCTTCCCAGTAGATGAGAAACAACAAGAGATGATGAAACTGAGACATTTTACCACTTTATGAAAAATATGAGCTGAGTGAAACTGATGGCAGCAAAACGTCTGTAAAAAGTGGGTGATGTTCGGCACAGAGTAAAAAGTA
>CM047990.1:1241880-1254449 GCA_026261665.1 Melanotaenia duboulayi | reverse complement strand
GATAATGTTAGGCTACACAAATTAATTCAACAGGATGAGCAGATTCATGCCAGTTAAAGTCAGACAAAGGAGGCAAAATAAAATCTGAAAACCGGCTTTTCTTCCAGCCCACCCTTCTTTGGGTCAGACCCCATAAAGATTTACACCATGGTCCTCCATGGCATTGAGAAGGTGGATTTTCCAAAGAGAATAGGCAAACGTCCAGACGACCTCATCAGGAGACTCTGCAGGTACGATGAATCCCTCTTTGATATCAGATCTGGAGCTGCAGTCACTGCTCAACACACAACTTTAAACACTCGAGCAAATCTTACAGGAACTGGAGGTGGAAGCTGGGTAAATGTGTGTCAAGCTTAGAAACAACACATGACTTATGGAGGTTGTAACTGTTTTTATTTATTTAGTCAGTCAGTCATCATACCAGTGTCACTGCACGGGTGATACTAATTCAGTCTTATAGAACCATATCACAAAGGTTTTATTCTTTTTTAACAGAACCAAAACTGATCAGTCTGTGGCCGATGCATAATGATTTTATATGTTCACATGATAAATACTACCCAAATCAGTATATTTCTAATCAAAGAAAAGATAAAACCAGATGGAGATCGACAAAAAAACTATAAACTGTTCTCTAATGTAAAGAAACTCAAGTGAATGTATGTCAGGTCAGACACCAAAGCCGTGTGCAGACCAACTGGCAGAGTTTTTTCTGGACATCTTCAACCTGTCCCTGCAGCGTTCCACAGTTTCTGTCTGCCTCCATCATTGTGCCCAAAAAAACAACCATGACCTGCCTCAGTGGTTACCGCCCCATCGCTCTCAGCCCAGTAATCATAGTCTTTTGAGCGGATCCTCCTAAGGCTGGGCTTACACCAGAAGACTTTTAAAATATTTGCACAAGACTCTGAAAGACTACCAGCTCACATCTAAAGACCAATGTTTAGAGTCTTAAGTCTCAGCCTAGTCTCAGACTGAGATTTGACGAAGACTGTGAATCTATAGGGTCACAAATTACAAGACTGCAACTAGATTCTTTTAGCACTTTTTGTGACATGTTGGACAGTTGATATGGAACAGGGCTGATCTGCACACAGTAAAGCAAACAAGGGGAGAGTTTCCCTCCAGGAGGGAATTACACATCATCATTATTAAGTGTGGCTTTGCATCTCCACCAGGTGTTACACCGACTCATCAGAATCTGGAGGATGAACGAGTTTCTGTTCTTCTCTCGTTTGTTAAATCATTACACGGTAACACATAAATGATCCACAGCAGACATTTACTTCTAATAACCACTCTTTCTGGACGCTCCATCGACAACGTTCGGGGAGAAGCGTTCTACGGAGGATGCTGCCTTGAAAGCTCTCCACACGGCCTTGACACACCTGCAGCATGCTAACACTTGTGGTACGTTGCTGTTTGTGGACTTCAGCTCAGCCTTTAACACCGTTCCCCTGACGTGCTGGCCCTGAAGCTCCACAGCCTGGTCTGCCAGCATCACTCTGCACCTGGATCAGGGACTTCCTCATCAACAGGCTCAGGTGGTGAGGATAGACGTCAACATCTTCACCACTGATCCTCAATGCTTTTGTGTGCTCGGCTCCGCCTTCTTCACCCTCTTCACACAGGACTGCTCTGCCATCCACCCAAGTTTGGGGACGATACCACCGTGGTGGGTCTCATGTCCAACAATTATCAGACCCACTATAGAGAAGAAGTCCTCAAGAGTCTCAAAAAATGTTGTTCCAAGAACAATCTGGTTCTTAACATCGACAAGACCAGGGGGGTCCTAGAAGATTCCAGGAGGTCCAGGAAGACTGAGCACGCTCCTCTCTGCATCCACAGAGAGGCAGTGGAGCGAGTGGACAGCATGACATCCTGGACATCCACATTTTCTCTGACCTCTCCTGGACTGTGAACACTTCACAACTGGTGAAGAAGCTCAACAACTGCTCTTCTTCCTCAGGAGGTTGAAGCGACGGGACTCCCTTCTCAGCTGCTGGTGAACTTCTAGAGCCTCCATGGAGAGCATCCTGTGTCTCAGTGTGACGGTACGGCAGCTGCACAGGACCAGAGGAACTTAGGGTGCTTCTCCACGGCACCGAATTGCAGTAAAACTGCAAAAGTATTTTAGCAATCCACCCTTTCATCCCCACAAAACCAGGGATTACCCTCCATGAAAGCGGTCATGTCTGAAACCAGGTACCAAGATGGACAGGTTTGAAACTTCCACCGTCTGTGTTCCATCAGGACAGCATAACCACTCAAGTGGAGGATATTACGCCAATGTGACAAATGCACATTAAATACAACAACAATTCATTATGTGCATGCAGAGAATGAACTTGGTCTAGCTCTGGCGCGGTTTCGTGGGGATGGTGGAGCCTTTCTCCTAGTTTTCGTCACCATGTTCACACCTGAACTGGCTTCGGCGCCATGTGAACGTCACACAAGCTCAGGAGATTGTGGGCCACCCTCTGCCAGCTCTGGACTTCATCTACACCGCCCGTGTCCAGAAGAGGGCCAGACACATCGCAGCCGACCCCGCCCACCCAGACAGCACACTGTTTGTACCGCTTCCATCAGGAAAGTAGAACAGGAACATTTAAACCACCACAGAAAGACTCAGCTTCGTCCCCAGAGCTGTGAAAGCAACATCCTTCTGTAGTTCAACACGTACGTCCCCACCCCAACAGTACTCGCGCACACGCACCCACCCTCCACAGCCACACACACACACACACACACACACACATAGATCAACGTCCTTGCGCTAGGATTAATTTTTTCCACCCTGTAAACATCACTGGCTGCAGGGAATTCTTATTTTCTGTAATATAGAGGTGTTATTATCTTTAATATCTTTATATTTTACCCATTTATATGTACCTGTTATCTGTATGTTTTCTAATTTATGTGAGCTTAAGCCAAAAGACTTCTTAAATTTTTTCTATGCTTGCATAATGACAATTAAAATCTTGAATCTTTAAATTCTATTTAGTAGTTTATGTAGAAGAAATTTATTCTATTCAGAAGTAGCAACCTATCCACTATCACGTCATAGCGCCCAGATTTCCTACACTGATTATGTTTGCTCTCCATCTTCTTTTTGTTTACTCCCTCAGCAAGCCGTTAGGAATTCAACCAATCAGAAGACTTTTCCCCAATAACTCCCATCCAAAAGAAAGCTCTCTGTGCCATTCAAAAGTTATTATAACCTAACAGAATTTATGACGGCCACAAAGAATAAACTGAGTGTAAATAACCCACTTAAAACAACACTATAAGCAAATAGAGTGATTGTGTATTTGTAAGTATTTTTCATAGACAGTATGAAAACGTCTATTTCTTTTCTTACAGGCTGAACCCAGTGGAAAGGCTGGGAAACAAAAAGAATGGCATTGTGGACATCAAGAAACACAAGTTAGTTCTTTTAGAGATGAATTATTCTCCTTTCCATTTGAAAAAGATAAGGTTGGAAAAAATGTGATTGTGTCAGATTATTGAGTTAATTGGTAATTTTGTCATTCATGATCATTATTGCTGCAGAACAGTAATGATCTTTTTAAATTCTTAACATTTAGTAACTAAAAGCTATTAAAGCGTGGAGCTGTCACCCAAATAAAAGAAAATGGGGCCTTCTCACGTTTTAACGTGACAGTTTATTGTAACAACTTGAAACGTATCACGTTATTATGTCATATGTTTTATTGTCAAAACGTGAACATAGGTATTTCAACTTTGGATGAGGAAATGGTGTGTGGATAGCTGAATATCACAGAAATGGCTCATTTACAGGACTTGATTCAGTTCTACTTCATGCTTTGGTTAAAACCTGGTGAGGTTCTGCTGTTTTTGAACACCTTGGATGGCAATGTAAGAAGTATGTGTACTTCCAGAAGGACGGGACTCATTCTTCCTTCTGTACATAAGGAAGAATGAGTCCAGTCTCCTTGACGTGGCATCACTTCTCATTGATCAACTTGAGGGGCATGGGAGGTTCTGCTGATACAAGCTGCACCATCTTAAATGCATTCAAGTGGGTTATGTTGTGAACAGTGTTGTTTTTAGCAGGCATCTCAATTTTAGTCTTAGTTTTAGTCTTAGTTTTAGTCTTCAGGATGAAAATGTTTATTAGTTTTAGTCACATTTAGTTATTTTTTTTTAGTCCAGTTTTAGTCAACAAAAACTCAAAAAGGTTTTAGTCTAGTTTTAGTCCAATAAAAAAAGTCTTTTAACTAATTTGGGTCAATAATACGAATTAAAAAGTGGAATCAAGGTTGACATGTTATAACAAGTAATTCATAAAACAAGTTAACCTTAATGCTTTTACATAATAACCAGATCCTTTACCAGACTGAAAGCTTTAGCCGAGACTTTCCCATCAACAGGGATGAAATGCTGCCGTGTTACTTACCTGCTGCTGGACAGAAACTTTTTATTTTTATATTTCAACTTTTTTCATGAATTCATGCCCGACTTCATCACGTAAACATGTCACACAAGAAAATTGCTGATCTTCAATAGATAGTTCAACAAGTAACAACACATTGTGAGCTTGTTGTTTGGTTATTTTCATCAATGATTACAAAATTAAAATAAATGGTTTTAAACTTAGAAGGTTTCCAACCAACAGCAGATACTTTCTGATGTTTTTTGGACAAGCAGCTCGTTTTGTTCACTTTGGTCTGCGTTCCCTCAATACCACTCTGCACATGGGGTTCAGGGCTATGCCGAACAGCAGCGGGGACTGAGCATATACCACATTTGATGGAGACTTGTGCAACTGGCTCAAAGTTAGCCTCAAGAGTGGTCTGCCACAGCCTCATTGAGTTTGCAGCAAAGGCTCTTAGAGTGTTGTTGGTCTTATACAGCTTGATCCACTTCATTGCGATCTGGGTAGGAAGTGTATGTTCCAGAAAAGGACCACAGGTATGTGCCACAGGTGCCAGCCCATTTATTTATGAGAACACAACCTCAACTTTCTGAGCATATGCTGTTTTTTGGATCAGCTTTTTTGTGTGACACTTTTTGTAGGATGTCTTTCAGATTGTCCGCCGTTGGAAGGGTTGATACATTTAGGCAGTCCATCTGAGAGATCCCCTTGTAGGGCACATGTTATCAGATCCCTTTCTGACTGACTTAGGTACAGGAGAAGACTTTCAAAGAGCAAATCATCTAACACTTGATTTTCACCAAAACTGAGAAGATTGGAGCAGGGCGACAGGGATAGTATCCATGGTCCTAAAAACCCTTGAGCAGAATTCTACCAATGGATTTCCAGCCTTCTTCTTGCCATTTGGAAGGAACCCGCAGGTTCAAAATGCAGCACACACGTCTCTTGAGACCCCATCTGTGTCGGCTCCTTTTTAATCAATGTCAGCGTATTTCAGGGGGTGTTTGAGGAACTGAACTGAACTGGTTTATCATCTCTTACATGACACTGACCCTGTGAAGTTTGATCGTGATGCATACAACATCATTTCACGTAGGGGAACTCCAGTCTTCACCTCTGGATGTGGTTTGTGAAGTTGTGACAGATGTATTAGTTGAAGGGAGTGTGATGTGACAACAAGGTCATCTTTCTCAAATAGTAGGCTGGGATCAAGTATCAAAGGGTCATCGGGGTCCTCAGATGTGTCTGATAGCCCATCGGCCTCAATGTCTTTCACATCTGAATGCATGATAACCGTTTCTGTAGGTATCTTATCGTCTTCATGTGTCTGTCAATTGTATGTCATTGTTTACATCAGCTTCCTCTCCATCACAGTCCTCATCAAACTGCTCTGTAAGATTCTTAGTGCACAAATAAAACCTTAATATTCCCATTTTTAGTACAGAGTACAGTTCCCCAACTGTGACGTCTTCATCAAATACAGCTTCTTCCAGATAATCTAATATGTCATGACTAAATTCCTCAAATCTTCCAAATTTACTTCTTCCATTTGGAAAGAAATGATCTTTAGCTCACTACCATATATCTGTCTGCTTTCTTATCTTTTGGTGCATTAACAGTCCTTGTTCCTCCTCCTTTAAAGGAAAACAAGTGTGGAAATGTCACTTGCTTTCCTTTGTGAATCCAGCCCAGCTCATTTTTCTGGTCTGTTTTCAGCCCATCTATTTTTCTCCGTTGAGGAGCAACAGTTTCTTCATCATCACATTAATACTCATCATTCCAATCAATGCCCATCTTTCACTTCAATTTTTGAGCAGTGATTGTTATCTTCATGGTTTTGCACATGTACTTTTATTTTCTAAACAGAAGCATCTTGCTGCAATTTGATCTATGTTGGGATGTATCCAGCAAGTGTGTTATCGTCCATGGCGTCAGTGACAGTGGCATCAATCTGTAACGAAAAAACAATTATCAGATCTCCATAATAATAATAAAAACAGCTGTAATATCTTACCTCACACGCTCATTCACATGCACACAGATTGATAAAGAATTAGACATGAACTAGTTTAGGCTTTTGTGAAGATGAACTGCCGTCAAAAACATTTTGGGGGCATTACATTTAAATTTATAAACTTTATTGCTGTTTCAACTATGCACAATGTTTTTTTTTTTTTGTTGTTGTTGTTTTTTTGTTGCTGTACTTTTAAATGATTGTAGTTTACCACTATTATCATTGTAATTGTAGGATTAGTAGAATTCATCCATACCCAGTACAAACAACATAACTCAGACTCTACATAACTGGAGGAATGGGAAGAATAAATTAAACGCTTCCTTGCAGGCACTTTGCTTTGAAAGGTTTTGGTGGTGATGTGTGAACCACATATTACACAGTCCCATTGCTACACATGGAATCTTTATGTATTTGCTGATTTGACTTCATTGTTGTTTAATCTAAATACAATAACACAGAATAACTCTTTAGATTATAAATCATCGAAAAAAAAAAATTTTCTCCAGTAGTTTCACGTTCCCTCTTGAAATCTGGGGTACAAGGATTCAAGTTAATGCATCACTTGTATCAGTCATCTTCCTAATATACCTTACAGGTTGCCATAGCAGTTACTTAACACAGCACAAAACAGCATATCCACATTCTACATACCTTACAACAAAACACACCATTTGGTTGTTACTGCAAAGCTACCTGAATAAGCTAATTTGGCAACAGGAGCTACACATAAATTAAATTAAATTGTCATCACCTTGTCTTTTCATGTATCCACTGTCCTCAAAGTGTCTTTAAATATTTTTTGAAAACTTATTAAACAAAAAAACATCAAACATAGAGCTTGTTTTGACCCTCATACCACAACTTCATCTCGTGAGAGTTCACACAAGCTTTTGACTAATTTAAATATTGGTAACGAGTTGCACGCTGATTGGCCGCAAGGAGGCCAAAGTCGGAAGGAGGGCTGTTAGAGTGTGTTAGACTCCAAAACATCAACACCTTAGTGATGGCGAGCGAACCTTACCGAGCAGCAGCTTACAGAATTTAGCCATTTGTGTTTGAACCAGACTCCGAGCCTGGGAACCTTCCCACAACACCACAGTGCAGCCTCTTCCAGAGCCTCATTTCTGCCCAGTTACCAGTAAAATCTGGCCATAGAACCATCACAGCTCCCGTCTTACATACATGACGTGAAAATGTCAGAGAAATAAAAAGTTTGCGTTCTGGTTTGGTGATAAAATCCGACAGTATAGGAAGTGAAGAGGTAGTAAAATGTCACTATTTCCTCCCTAATAAAATGATACCAGTGTCAGACTATATGATGGTCACCTTGTTAGATTAAATGATCACATGATCACAACTGCCGTGTTGTGGAAGGAAGACTAGCAAAGCTACATCTACAACTATGAGCACACATCCATCATGACAAAACATCGGTCATGAATACTGTAGTGCTGTCCTGTGCGGCGTGCTGCTGGGTGCCGTTTGCCCTGGGGGCCGACCTCGGTGCCACATCGGGGGGCTGGGGAGACCTCAGGGAGAATGTATGTGGTTGTGTGTATGTGGAGAGGGTCGGGTCTGAGGCCCGCCTTCCACTAGCCTCACTGGACCTAACCTGCGGACATGTTCTTGTCCCTGGGGTACCTAGCCTTGGTGTTGGGTTAGCGTGGCCGGTGGTGGTTTTGCCTGGGGCGGTCTGGACCCGTCGGGTTCCTGGGTGGGGCTCTGCTGGGGGGAATGGGTGGCCCTTGGGCCTGTGGGGTGCCTGCCCTCCGTGCAGCCCGCGGCACCCGGCACCCGCTGGACCAGCTCACCATCACCCTGTGCCGCCTGGTGCCCCTGCCCCATCGCGCCAGGGGGCTCCGGTCTGGGGGCCCCTTTGCTCTGGTCTGAGTGGGCCGCTGCTCTGTCTGTGCTCTGTGGACCTGCTGGGCCTTTGGGGCCTCGGCTCCCCAATCCCCCACTGATGCTTCGGGTTGCGGTGTGATCACGGCCCCCTTGCAAGCACACATTTCTTCCTTGTTGCATGGCCACACACGCACGTTCACACGTTTCTCCACCTGCTTCTGACCAGATGTAGCTGATGTTTGTGTGTTGGTACGTTTCTCTGCAGGCACGTTTGATGACTGCTGTACTTTTTCATATCATCATTATCCTATTTTTCTTTGTGTATCATGTAGTACTGTGGGAGTTTATTTTGTTTTTTTGTGGTGTGTTTTAGGCAGCCTAGGCATCTGTTATCTCCACATATTAATCCTGTCCTTTTCTACCTTTTTTCCCTCTTCCTCTATCTCCCTGCCAGGTTCGGCACTTACATATAAAGACTAAAGAAAATAAGATTACAATAAAAATAATAAAAATAATAAAAACATCAAGGGCAGCCATGTATATAACATGGCTCCCTTGGTAGAGCAAATCTGTCCAGCAAAATGTGGCACGTACTGCATGTTAGGATGCTGGACAGGACATGGTAAAATAAAAATGAATAATGTAGTGCTGTGTGGTAGCATGCATGAAAAATAAGAAAAATATAAGTTATTTACAAAAAAATGACGTGGCAGAGCACTTCATTTGATGCCATTTTCTCCTGAAATTGTCCCAAATAACTGAAACATTCAGGTGCAAATAAAGCGTGGCAGGCAGAGATGCAGGTACATTATTACCAAAATTTATTTGATCCATTTGTTGCTGGCAGTTTGGCTGCTACAGGGAGACTAAAACAAGCTCATGTCAAACCGAGCGGTTGACATGAGAGGGCTGTTTTGAAAGCTTCACACAACTGATTGTTAACGACAACTACAGTAGGCTGAGCAGATGATTTTAGGTGTGGAAGAGGGGCTGGCTTATTCAAATAAACTCTTATGATGACGAAATCCCAGGAGCAAAATAAAATCACGCGTTTGCGAGAGTTTACCTTGTTGGCGGTTCTGCTGTGAACAAAGGGCCAGACGGAAAAACACCACTGTCTTCATAAGAAAGTCTTTCAGGGGAGTAACACTTCGGTCCAACACCAGTACATGTTTTAACCTAAAAAAGTGCACTTTCCAGGTGATGACTCCTTTAACTACAGGAGTGGTATGGTGTGGAGGTTAGCTTCACAGCAGAAGGCCACTGGTTTGAGCCTCAGCTTGGGGGAGGTTGGAACAGTGGCCTTTCTGTGTGGAGTTTGCATGTTCTCCTCGTGTATGCATGGGTTCTCGCTTGGTACTCTGGCTTCCTCCAAATTCATACATGTAAATATATAAATTGGTCACTCGAAATTCTCCCAAGGAGTGAATGTGAGTGTGAATGGCTGTTTTTCTCTTTGTGTTGGTCCTGCGATGGGCTGGCGACCTGTCCAGGGTGTACCCTGCCTCTCGTCTGTTAATTACTGGGATAGACTCGAGCTTCCCCACGACCCCTAATTGGACTAAGCAGTGCAGTCTGATACAGAAGACATAATTATTGTGGGTTTCATTTTAAATAATGCCCTTAAGTGTTCTTGCTCCATTCGTGACACAGACATACTGAATTCAGAGAAACCTTATTAGGAGAGAATCCAAGTCTGTAGCCATGACGGTGGTCAACAGCCGGTCAGTGAAGAAGAGTCCTCCTCCGCCATGTGACATGTGCACCGTTATTATGTTTAATGTTTCACTTTTTTAAAATCAACCGTGCCATGTTATAATGTGATAAGGTCCCAGTTTTTTTTATTTGGGTGACAGCTCCTCGCTTCGTTAGAAAATTGAGTTCTCTGAGGAAGAAAGGAAGAAACTGTGTCATGAAAAGCAGTGAAGTGATTCTACAGGCATGTTCCTTTCTGCCACCTGGAGGGGGAGACTGTATCTTAGGCTGTGGTTGTTCCGTAGATGGTTCCAGGGTTTCAACTGGGAGGGTCTGAGATGTCGCCAGCTGCTGTCTCCACTAAGAAGACAGGTGAGACTCAGCAACACAAAGCTCCAGAAACCTTCCACTTTACACTGCTGGAGAGTCGCTGGATTCTCAGAGATGTTCCTGAAACAATGCATGCTTAATCAGGACACATCACGGTTACCCTGGTGCAGCTGCTCCAGCTGGGAATCACAGCTCTGTCCCGATTGGCTAAAGAAAAACAAAAAAAACTCAGTTCCTTTATGTTTATCTGCTCTGAAATGAAATGTAATGTGTCATTTTTAACCTTTCACATTTAGTCATGTACATGGGAAAACTTAGAGCTTAGAGATGCAGTCCCATCAAATAAATCACATTTACTGACATGAAAATCAAAATGACTGATAAGTGACAACAAAATAAAATAAAAATAAGAGAGCTAAAAAAAAATCATGTATGTCTCTATGGCTGATTTTCCATTTCACTTTGATTTGGCTGTTTCACTTTATCTTAAATCCCGTTTTCATTGACATTCTCACATCTACAGAGAGAGAAAAGTCCCACAATCAATCAGCAATTTTATTAAGATTGGACATAAATGCATGAATCAAATATTAAATAATAATTATAATATAAAATAATAATAATAATTAAAAGATTTCATTTTTTTATAAAAACAAATATCATTTTTCTAGAATTTAAATAATTATTTAATGAGCTCCATGTTGCAAGGCATCATGTATTATTTTTTTTTTACAACTACTGATATGTTTAATTATGTATTTGAGTCATTATATGCACTGTTCAGCCAAACAAAAGTCCCCACCTGGATTAAAGTAAGCAAGATGTTCGTGTGTTTAAAAAGGGGTCAGATCATCGACATCAAGCAGGGAAAACATCTACAGAGAGGCAGAAGCTACTAGAACTAGTTTCAGAACTGTCCATCCATCATTAAAAACTGGAAGGATGGAGGGAACCATCGTCTTCCAGGAAGAAATGTGGTCAGAAAAACATCCTGAATGATGGAGATCACTTCAACGTTTGGTGGAACCAGATGGAAGAAAAACAGCAGTAGAACTCAGGACCATGTTTAATAGTGAAAGTTAGAACGTTTCCACATGAACAATGAAGGAGCTCAAGGGACTGAACAGCTGTGGAGCSAGAAGAAAACCACTAACCAGGGAAGCTAACCGGAGAAAAAGGCTTAAGTTGCTAAGCAGCATAAAGACTGGACTCTGGAGCCTTGAAAGAAGGTCATGTGGTCTGATGAGTCCAGATCTACCCTGGTCCAGAGTAATGGAGCATCAAGGTAAGAAGAGAGGAGGATGAAGGGATGCAGCATCATGCCTAGTGCTGCTGTACAGGCCTGTGGGGGCAGTCTATGATCTGGAGTTGCTGCAGTGGGTCAGGTCTAGGTTCAGGTCTAGATTCAGGTCTTGGTTCAGGTCTAGGTTCAGCAGCATTATGTGTCCAAAGATGGAGATCACCTGATAAATGAATATACTGAATGAGGAGGTTATTCCATCAATGGATTTTCATTCATTTTTTGCTTCAGTAGGAAGGACTTATAATAACTTTGGTTGTTTCTGCAGCTGAAGGGGCCAACGGATCATAGTAACTTTGATATATTCCCACCTGACACAGAGGAGCCTCCTGATGAGCTGTCTGGCTGGGATAAAGACTTCTGAGGACGTAAACAACCAGCAGGAAAGCTGTAACTTAACCAGTAAGTTAACCTGTAAAGACTGAGCCAGATGTCCAGACTGAACCTCCACTAACAGAGAATAAAAGAGACAGATAACACTGTCCATCATGATGTCCTTAGATGAGTGTTTCTGATTCTGAAGTAGACTTTTGATTCTCCTGTTAAAAACGTAGACATGAAAAAGGAATAAGAAGAAGCACCTCTCAACTTGAACGGGTGAGCTTGGAGGTTGGATCTATTGACCAGGACATCTGAACAATCTCCCATTTAAAACAGACACATTTAAGTTATATATAGAGTTGTTGTTTGGTGAACTTTAGATAGAAAGGTAGTTGTTAGGTTTAGGCACTAAAATCTGGTTCAGATAACATCACTAAAATATAACTGCTTGTGTTATAAATATACACTCACTGTCCACATTATCAGCTCCACCTGCTGTTAACACAATTATCTAATCAGCCAACCACATGGCAGCAACTCAGTGCATTTAGTCATGTAGACATGGTGAAGACATGTCAGAGGAGAATGTGCAGACTGGTTGGAGATGATAAAAAAGCAACAGGAAGTCCAGTCAGCACAGGTTCCAACCAAGGTCTGCAGAA
>CM047990.1:1105565-1116925 GCA_026261665.1 Melanotaenia duboulayi | reverse complement strand
TTCATTTCATTTCATTTCATTTCATTCAGCAGCCACGTTTCCATGGATACCCGTGTTTGGATTACAGTCCTGATCAGAATAAAATGAAAAGACTGTGATTGGCTCGTTTGTTTAGTGGAAGAAAATGTGAGCCAACAGAAGCTGTGATACACAAGAACCTAATTTAATTACGGAGGAGAAACTGAAATCAGTGAGGTGGTGATAAATAATCTGTTTCTGCTGTTTCTGGCGTATCTGACAGTTCTGTTCATGTCAGAATGATTCTGATCACACGTGCTGATCAGACTAACGTTTAGGATCCTGTAAACAGAACAGGTCTGATCATAAGAACCGATCAGAATCTCTCCGGCCCGGTTCCGTACCTTTTCTTGGCCCAGCATCTTAGCGATGGTCTTGTTAACCACAGCGGAGTAATAAACCTCCTGCTTGGGCGTCAGAGGAGCGTACACTACGATCTCTTTCTTTGGAGGAACCTCCAGCGTCACATCGGACTTGAGCCTTCGGAGCAGGAACGGAGTCAGAATCTGAAACAGGAAATAAATCAAGTCTGTTCAACGTGTTCTGATAACATCTGACGGTGAGAATAAACTTTACTGGATCTTTGATATCAAACCAATTTACAGCAGAACATTCTGGCTTCATAAAACAAGACATTAAACTGACTTCATGTTTTAAAGATCAAGTGGAAAAAGAGGGATTAACTTGGAATTTTAATTAAGAAAATTAAAACATTTCCAGCAGTGAAGTCTGGAGAAAGTCTGGAGGACCGACCTGGTGCAACATGCTCAGGATGTTCTGCTCCCGCTCGGCTACCACCACGTTCTCAGATTCTCCCAGCGTGTTGATGTCGAACCATGACTCAAAGCTGCAGACAGACAAAAGGTTAAAGCGCAGAAGATGGACCAGGATCAGGACTCAAACAGGATCTGCAGCTACTGGGAGACCAGTACAGGTTGTCCACATTTCTGATCTCCACATCATGAGCTGCTGGTGTCTCAGTTATAACCAAAGAAAAATCAGGAGGATGGAAAATCATCTGCCACTGGAAACTTTTAGTAATATCAGAATCACCTCTTCAGGTCATCAAAGACCTCTGGAAGGAGGAAGTTGAGGAGGGACCAGAGCTCAGCCAGGTTGTTCTGCAGCGGCGTTCCCGTCAGCAGCAGCTTGTTATCGGTGGGGAACATCTTCAGCTCCCGGACCAGACGGCAGTTCAGGTTCTTGATCCTGTGACCTTCGTCCACGATCAGATACTTCCACTGGAAACGCTGGATGGAGCAGGAAACAGGAGGAAAAGCTTCATTCAACACATACTGAAGCCAGCAGGAAGCAGCCAGCAGGAAGCAGCCAGCAGGAAGCAGCCAGCAGGAAGCAGCCAGCAGGAAGCAGCCAGGTCTGCGGTTCTCACACGGTGGTACTGGTACCACGGGTGGACTCTGATATCAACCACTTAAATTATGTTCAGAGTTTTTGTAAATTGCAGATATTCCCAAGTTCAAACCATCATAAGGTTTTCCATCAACGTCAAACAAAAACTGAACGCTGAAGCTGACGGCAGCTCCAATCAGCTGGTTTTATGCTGTCACGTGATCCAATTATGTCATCCTGATCAGATCCATGGATGATGCCTCTGCCTTTACTGAGAGATTCCTTCCTTTACCTGTGCTAATAAAACCTAAATAGAAGGATGAATGGAGAACAAAATCATTCATTTAAACATTAAATTCAAACATTCATTAATCAGGCATCACAGCACCCTCATCAGGATCACCGGCTTCTTCACCAACAAGCTACTCAACAGGATTTATTTTTTACCAGATATTTTACTGTGCATGTGTAAGAGGACTGACATAAACCTGGTGACCTGGAGCTGCTGTCAGCTTCACGGGGAAGTTCAGATCTCTCTCCCAGTTTATGTTTAATGTCGATGGAAAACCATTCTAAAAATTCTAAAATGCAATCACTTGTTCCTTATTCTATTTCTGACAGTTCCTAAAAAATTAAATCTGTCCAGAACTTTGTGGAACAGGATGACCTCCATCTTGGCGAAGGTATACATGAATAATGAAGGAAAGGGAGGAAACGCTCTGCGCCGTAATAAAGTGAAAGTGAGTGATCAGACTGCTGTCCGTTTATATGATCTGCTCAACTAATATTCCTTCCTGGCTGTTGCTACGGCAACAGTGTTGCTTTTGGCCCGGATGATGTGTTTACATTCTTCATATTTCCTCAAGAATGGTCTGCTCCTCCATGATGAAGTCTGCTGCTCTGCAGGGTTTCTCCATGTCTTATTGGTCAGACGCTGCAAACTCCACCCTGGCTTGAATTACGAGCTGATAACCAGCTTCATGGAACCTCTTAATGGGATCCAGAATGTCTGGGTAAGTCAACGCTGAGACCTTTTTCCCGGTCTAGATTTTATGAAATATTGAACTGTTTATTACAACTAAAGTGATCATCTGATGTAAAAAAAGGAAGACAAACCAGTAAAACAAGCAGCCAACGGTGTGTTTTATCAGCAGGTGTTACTTTGTGTGATGCTGCTGTAGGACTTTTAAAACTGCTGCACAGACACTCACACAAAAGGAAAAATCACCAGTTCTATCAGATGTTCTTCATCAACATTAACTGTTTAACTTCAGTCGTCACATCTGGTGGTTTTATGAGAGATATCACCATGGAAACGGTTGGTGAGATGATGCTGTATGAATTATGGTCGAGAACATGGCAGAGATGAAGAACATTACATGTAAGATTCGGCTCGTTCAGGTATAGTTTGAAGAGGGTGAATCATAATTTTATGCTGCGATTACTCTGATTAAATATTTTAATTGTTTGATAGCCTTAATAAAATGTTGTTTCCAGTTCGTAAAGACGTTGTTTACAACTAGTGATGTGATGTTTACTGAAGGATAAACAGCGACCCTACCTGGAGGAACTTCCTGTCAATCATGGAGATCTCAAAGGACGTGACGACTACCGGAAACATGCTTAGGGGCCCCTGAGGCCGGCGGATCTGCTTCAGCAGCTTGGCCCTCTCTGTCTGGGGGCCGTGATAGAGCAGCACCGACACCTGGAACAGACATGATGGCTGAGTCCTAGCAGAGACCACCAGATTCCCCCATCATCGGATACCATCATCATCCTCTACCTCTGGAGTGAAGCGTCTGAATTCACTGATCCAGTTGGGCAGAGTGGAGAGAGGGGCCACCACAAGGAAAGGGCCCATCACCTTCTTCTCTATCATCATGGCGATGTGAGCAATGCACTGGATGGTCTTCCCCAGTCCCATCTCATCAGCCAGGATCCCGTTGATCCCGTTCTCCCACAACATCTGTCAGACAGAACAACACAGGTCAGATCCCACCAGAGCAGGTGTGGGGCATCCAGGTAGATAAGAGCTCCATGCTGCAGGTGAGGAAGCAGAGGAACAGCATGTTTCTCACTTCCTGTCATGACTCTGCTCTGTTGGCTAACAGAAACATGTCTTCAGCACCAATTTCTTTCTACCAAACTGGTGTTTCAGCCAGTTCCCACGGCTCCGAGTGAACCGCGCTATCCGTGGAAGTGGACCAGAGTTTCTTTAAAATCGGACCAAACAGCACCAGCGTGAACGAACCTTAAATTTTTTACATAATACAGCTACACAGCCTCTGATGTCAGGTTTCATTTCCCAGAAGAATCTATCATTAATGTGTTAACCTGTAACTTTAGACAGCAGCTTTTTGGAAGTGGACGTTTTTTCTTCCAGAAAATGATTCATTTCACAGCATCGAAGAGGTCAGAGAGCAGAGCCCGCGGCAGCCAGAACCGGTCTCTGCTGGTCTCTGAAAACCTGCTCACTCCGGAGTCTCACCGTAGTCCAGCTGAGCCAAAAAGCCACTACGTGTCTTTACCAAGGATGTGAACTAGTCCACTAATCGGTTAGTGGAAACGTGCACAAAGTCGACGGCATTTCTGGAGGATGGTTGGATGTTTTATGTGAAGGAGCGACATGGTGGCGTTTACAGCGTTAAAATCACAGTGTGGCTCCTTCAAGAGGTGAGAGGAGGAGAGAAAGGAAGGGAGATGTCGGAGCAGAGGAAGTCGCTGTAACAAACTTCAAGTTCAGTCTTCAGCGCTGCTGGGGAAAATGAAGGGAGCTAACCCTGAAGCTAGCACCTTCATCCAGGAGTAACCACCTCTCCTCCGCCTCCCGACGATGAGGTGGAGGCAACAGACCAGAGCAGCACAATGTTGCTTCAGGAGCGAAAAGACCAGACTGAAAGACGAGGAAAATAACTGGTTGCTGAGCTCTCCTGTTAGCTCAGTGTCTAGCTAACGTAGCGTAGCAGGCGCTAGCCTAGGTTCGATCCCGGCGTCTACCTGACCCACTTTCTCATCTACCTGCTGAACAAGAAAAGAAGATCAGAGCTCACACAACGTTAAAAATAGAACCATGTTAAAAACGTTGATGGAACACACACATTACACAAATAACATCTCACACACGTTTTACAATTTCTGTTTGGAGAGGAAGTTTTTTTTCAGTCCATTATTGATATTAAATAAATAAATTTCAGTTATTATTCATTTCAAACGTACTTTGGCACATTGTGGCAGCAGACTGTGGCCTTATTTGGCCTGAATGGCTTTTATGGTGAAAGTTTTGTTTCACGGTGACAGAAGAGATTTTAGTGGCTGAGCTTATTACTAACATACATCCCGTTTCTCTTCTTTCCTTTTTCAGGAGGATTAATATCAAATGTGTCTTCACTAGTTTTAGTAAACAGCTTTAATAACTACCGTGGGGTAAAAGGTCTGACTCTGATGTCTCAGGTTTCACATCCTTTCTTTGGCTTTATTGTGGACCGTGGGCGTTTCCTCCGGATCTTGTGCGTATGTCTGGTCAGAGTGGTTTGCTTTTATTAATGGTTGGCTCTGCTTGGCATACGCCGGTTTTTGTTCCTACGCCAGCTGTAGAGGAGGCCCCAGGAGCCGAGTTTGTTTGAGACGTATTTCCTACCTCATCGAACACAGAGACCCCCCCCCCCCTTACCCTGAGCCACTCGATGCCTTCGATCTGGTACGACCTCATGACCCCCCCAGTGAAGAGCTCTGGCTGCTGGACAGGAACCGGCTGCCCGTTCACCTTCCTGTGAGGATGCAGGAGGTGCTTGGCGTTGTCTCGAACCGTCTCTGATAGGCGGTTCTTGATGTCCTGGTTGGAGTCACTCATCTTCTCGATGTCCTCAGCTTCCAGTTTCCTCTGGGCCGGCGCCTCGTTCTGAACACGGGACACAGCACACGTTAGGATGTGGGCTTTCATTTCCCAGCAGGTGAAACGGAGTGAAGAGAAAAACTTGGAGCATTTGGATGAAAGAGAAGATGATGATGCTGTAAAGAAAAATGGTCGTTACCGCTTCCTCCACCTTCGATTTCTTGGCTTGAGACATAATTTCCTGGAAAACAAACAGAAACTCAGTGAAGAGACGAGTTGAAGAAACTCGTGAAGGAGAGAAATGCAGACGTTACCTCCGCTGACATGACATCGGCTATTTTGTACTCGTCGGTTCTCTTCCTCTTCTTTTTATCTGGTCAGACAGAAACGAGTCAGTATCTGGATACAAGCTTATTCCCCATCAGACTAACCCCCACTCCCCCCCAGGTGTCGCTGTCAAGTCCACATTTTAATCAACTCCAAGACGTTCCTTCAGATCGATGCCCAGATATACTGATGACTTAAATAACAGCGAGCCAGAGAGAGGTTCTAGAAGTGTTGATCTTTATTTGAAGGTTAAGTAGGAAAAACCTGATGATGTGCTTGAACTGGAATCTGGTGACTTTATAACATGTTTATAACTGCTGGTTTGTTTTTAAATACACACCAGTGTCTCCTCCCCTATCAGTAATTTCATCAGCAATGATTAATATCTCCTCCAGGTGCAGCTCCATCACTCAGGTGAGACTGATGGAGGCTGCTCTGGTTCCTCCACCTGGTTTATCAGCAGCATTTTCTCATCCGGAAGCATCACCACCGACTCAGGCAGCGTCTTCGTGTTTTGTTGGACTTCCTCGTTTTCAGGACATCGTATGTGTTTCTGTCAGTTTCTGACACAAACGTCAAAATGCATTCATCTCATCCAGATTTTCTTCTTCGTGTGGTTCAGGAACCATGAAGAACTCTGAAACTACTGGAGATACCAGATCACAGCCACACAGGAGCAAATTCCACCGTACTCCAGATTTTATTCCAGCTCTGTCAAATCTGTTCTTCATCGTTCTGGATGGGTAACATACAACAGAGCCAGCAGAGAGGACCTCTCTTCTCTGACTGGTGTTTGTCCTGCTGTCGTTCTGGTCCCAGTAGAGATCTACTAGGTAGGAAAAGAACAACCCGTCGTAGTCATCGTAAATCCACTTGTACTCTAGAGCCCTGACACTCACCTTTCTCAGGTTCTCCGCTGCTGGTTTGAACCTAAAAGAGAAAAATACTTGATGATTTAATCTAATGAAACGTTGGAATAAAAGCCGTTTCCACTCCAGCATCTCTCACCTTCCTGGTTTTCTTCTCCAGTCTGTCCTTCCGGAGCTTTTCCTGAAGCAGGAAACAGAAGCATCTCCAATCAGCAGCAGCACCTCCAACATCCACCCGCCTACACCGCCCACGCCTCCAACATAGACCCTCACACACCGCCCACGTCTCCAACATAGACCCTCACACACCGCCCACGTCTCCAACATAGACCCTCACACACCGCCCACGTCTCCAACATAGACCCTCACACACCGCCCACGTCTCCAACATAGACCCTCACACACCGCCCACGTCTCCAACATAGACCCTCACACACCGCCCACGTCTCCAACATAGACCCTCACACACCGCCCACGTCTCCAACATAGACCCTCACACACCGCCCACGTCTCCAACATAGACCCTCACACACCGCCCACGTCTCCAACATAGACCCTCACACACCGCCCACGTCTCCAACATAGACCCTCACACACCGCCCACGTCTCCAACATAGACCCTCACACACCGCCCACGTCTCCAACATAGACCCTCACACACCGCCCACGTCTCCAACATAGACCCTCACACACCGCCCACGTCTCCAACATAGACCCTCACACACCGCCCACGTCTCCAACATAGACCCTCACACACCGCCCACGTCTCCAACATAGACCCTCACACACCGCCCACGTCTCCAACATAGACCCTCACACACCGCCCACGTCTCCAACATAGACCCTCACACACCGCCCACGTCTCCAACATAGACCCTCACACACCGCCCACGTCTCCAACATAGACCCTCACACACCGCCCACGTCTCCAACATAGACCCTCACACACCGCCCACGTCTCCAACATAGACCCTCACACACCGCCCACGTCTCCAACATAGACCCTCACACACCGCCCACGTCTCCAACATAGACCCTCACACACCGCCCACGTCTCCAACATAGACCCTCACACACCGCCCACGTCTCCAACATAGACCCTCACACACCGCCCACGTCTCCAACATAGACCCTCACACACCGCCCACGTCTCCAACATAGACCCTCACACACCGCCCACGTCTCCAACATAGACCCTCACACACCGCCCACGTCTCCAACATAGACCCTCACACACCGCCCACGTCTCCAACATAGACCCTCACACACCGCCCACGTCTCCAACATAGACCCTCACACACCGCCCACGTCTCCAACATAGACCCTCACACACCGCCCACGTCTCCAACATAGACCCTCACACACCGCCCACGTCTCCAACATAGACCCTCACACACCGCCCACGTCTCCAACATAGACCCTCACACACCGCCCACGTCTCCAACATAGACCCTCACACACCGCCCACGTCTCCAACATAGACCCTCACACACCGCCCACGTCTCCAACATAGACCCTCACACACCGCCCACGTCTCCAACATAGACCCTCACACACCGCCCACGTCTCCAACATAGACCCTCACACACCGCCCACGTCTCCAACATAGACCCTCACACACCGCCCACGTCTCCAACATAGACCCTCACACACCGCCCACGTCTCCAACATAGACCCTCACACACCGCCCACGTCTCCAACATAGACCCTCACACACCGCCCACGTCTCCAACATAGACCCTCACACACCGCCCACGTCTCCAACATAGACCCTCACACACCGCCCACGTCTCCAACATAGACCCTCACACACCGCCCACGTCTCCAACATAGACCCTCACACACCGCCCACGTCTCCAACATAGACCCTCACACACCGCCCACGTCTCCAACATAGACCCTCACACACCGCCCACGTCTCCAACATAGACCCTCACACACCGCCCACGCCTCCAACATAGACCCTCACACACCGCCCACGTCTCAACCGTCCACCCACTGACCAGCGCACCTCATTCTGTTGCTGCTCCATCTTGGTCAGTAAGAATTTGGAGTAGATGTTGCTCTTCTGGAGAAGATGCTGAAGTCTCTTGAACCTCATGTCCTGCGAGTCCCTCTCCCACGACTGCCGGGCCTGGACGTGGAAATAATCCCATTTTAATGCAGGAGCCATTTTACACCTGAACCAGAATAAAACTGGATACATGAACCTCAATAACGTACTTTCTCCATCATCTCCTTCTCCTTCCGCTCTCCTTCCTCCATCAGCAGCTTCTCTTCCTCCTCCATCTCCTTCGTGATGACCACTTCAGACATGATTTCAGATTTCACACTCGTATCTACAGAAAATTACCGCCACATCAGAACTTCACACCCTCAGAAACTAAACATTTATCCTTCCTGGTGAAATTCCTAAACCTGCCTACTGCTTCAGCCTAAAAACTAAAGCTCAGGTCGGATCCACTTCACTGACCATCGGCAGCTTCAGTCTCCATGGCGGTTCCCAGCGGCTGCTCAGACTCGTCAGGTTTGGGACACTGAGGGGATGCACTTCGACGTTCCTCTTTCAGACTGTCAGTGAAGATCAAATTAGAATCAACGGGGTCTATTTATTCTAGAGGAAGGATACACTTAATTCACCTGCTTCAATCTTCTAACAATAAATGTGTTCAGGGACCTGAACACGGTCTAAATAATCCACTAATCTTCATTTCCTCCGTCTAACACTCCTTACTTTATATGATGCCAAATAATTATTTTAACTACTCACCAGCTCATAGTT
The DNA here is from genome assembly GCA_026261665.1 of Melanotaenia duboulayi. Classification (NCBI taxonomy): domain Eukaryota; kingdom Metazoa; phylum Chordata; class Actinopteri; order Atheriniformes; family Melanotaeniidae; genus Melanotaenia; species Melanotaenia duboulayi. The sequence continues at coordinate 1,107,747 of CM047990.1, read as the reverse complement.
GTTAACGGGGATGACTTGACTGCTTCAATGCTTCTGAAACTTTAACAAACCTTTTTTGTTTTCCACCAAAAGCTGCAGTTACACAATCAGCACTGCAGCTTCTTTAATCCGTCATAAAGAAAACTCTGTAAAGCTTCTGGTTTTCGGTCCGGTTCTTCTAAAAACGTTTCCGTCACCGCAGTTTGTTTCCAAAGTTTTATCTTAAACTAAACCAGTGTATATCCCTGTTAAAAACCCACTGGTTTCCACGCACGTGCCGTGGACACCGTGTTTGTCTTCCAGTTTAAAACTACAAATGTACTTCCGTCTTTAACCTTTCAGACGAAAGGCACCAACACAATCATTACATTGAAATCTATTTATTGTGAAGCTAAAAATGTCGTCATTTCCGCTCCTCCGTATTTCGATGCGTCTCACTTGATGCAGCCATGAGTCCTGTTAGTGGGCGGGGCTACTTCTTTTCGCGCCAGTTCAGACGAAACCATTATTTCTGAAACAGAGGGGTGAATGGCTCCGAATAACAAAGATTGAAGTACCTTAGAAATGAAAGAAATTACAAAGAAATTCATATAAATTACTATTAAAATATAGGTTTAAATTAAAATATGTTCACAGATGATAACTTCTATGTTAATACCAAGCATTTTAAAGGAAGAACCACCCCTCTGATAAGACAAATGCGGCACATTAATCATCTCAATTCCCGCGAAAGTGTGGACGCAAGCAGGAAATGGATCACATCCAATTTTTTTTTAAACAATGAGGCACAGATATTCATAGTATTCTAAGTAGCTTACGAAAATACAACACACACACACACACACACACACACAAAAAACAACAGAATAAAACAATATATCACGGTTCACATTTAATGCTATTGTTTCTAAAAGTGTTTCGCTTTAGGTGACCCCGCATGTTTTAGAGGTAACCCTACTTTAACACACCTGGATAAAAAGAATGGCTCCTTAACAGGTTTGCAAAGACCTTGATGGGGAAGTTCATTACTCTGAAACAGCGGTGTTGGAGTAGGAATACTTGTGCAAGGCAGTGGGTTTTGAGGACCTGGGCTGAGAAACAAGAGCTTAGAAATTACTTTAATCATTCTGAAATACAACAAAATCTGAAAAACCTTGGAAAATTTACAATTGTGCGTGAAAATTTTCCAATAATGAAAATATTATACCCAACCCTACATATTAATTTGGACAAATAGTCCATAAAACAGTATCATCAAATAAAACAGTGTAATGTAGATACTACTACAAATAATAATGATAATAATTGAACACAGAAAATTTGTCTTTTTGACTAAATGTAAATTCGTTACCATCCAACCTTAACCTTCTTCTCTAAAGTGAACACATGGAAAAATATCATTAATTTTAAAAACTCAATTAACTAACCTTAAAATCAACGACATTCAACCCGCCCCCAATTTTACAATGTCCCTCTTTCTAATAAATAAAGAATACATTTTGTTAACATTCTTAAGTGTTCTGCTCTTAAATGAGTGTTTCTCAATCCATGTGCTTAGGGCCCACTGCCCTGCATGTTTTAGATGTGTTCCTACTCCAACACACCTGATTCAGATTAATGACCATCCTCGTCAAGTTCTTTACTGCATGTTAATGAGCCATTCATTTCATTCAGGTGTGTTAAAGTAGGGTTACCTCTAAAACGTGTAGGACAGGGGGTCCTCGGGACCTGGATTTACAAACTTTGTTTACAAAAATGTCCCACATCCAATTTAGAAAGTGTAAAAAAACCAACTATATTTTCTAATATTACAAAGAAACAAGTGTTCCTTTTTATCTTTATTTTCTGTTTTCACAAATTCAGTGGTTTGACCCCTTCCTGATATTATTTTTGCATGTATTTCGCACTTGAATGTTTCAGATCAAACAAATATTTGTTAAACTACACAAGTAAACACAAAATGCAGTTTTTAAATGAAGGTTTTTATTATTAAGGCCACTTTTTCTACAGCCATTCAGAGGTGGGCCTGCTTGTGTGTTTTAGATTGTTGTCCTGCTGCAGAACTCAAGTTCATTTCAACTTGAGGTCACAAACAGATGGCCGGATGTTCTCCTTCAGGATTTTTTTGGTAGACAGCAGAATTACATTTATCACAGTAAGTCTTCCAGGTCCTGAACAGCCCCAGACCATCACACTACCACCA
>CM047990.1:1021577-1033322 GCA_026261665.1 Melanotaenia duboulayi | reverse complement strand
TACCTGTGAACCTGTCTTTGGTGTAGCGCCGGTTGCTCTCCATCCACGGGAAGGTGAGCGCGCTCAGGTTGCTGATGGTCCCGCTCACCGCGGGCTGCGCCGCGGAGCTCGCGCCGCTGATAGGTCGGTGTGCGGGGACGCGGATGACTCCGGCGGAGTTCAGGTTGGAGCCGTTCATGTTCACGCTCATGTTCATGTGATAAGCTCCACCGAGGGAAGACACCCCGCACGAGCCGCCGCTGCCGTTATTATATCCGTTATTGCCGCAGGTGAAGCTGCCGCTCGAGCCGCTGCTGGCGCTCGCGTGGTACGCAGAGTGTCCGTAGTCTGGCTCAAGCATCCTCGCGCCCAGCATACAGCTCTGCTCCACGTTGCTGAGGATTTGGTCGATGCCGAAGCTGATGGGCTCCACGTGCGCATGCTGCTGCAGATGCGCCCCCAGGATCCCGATGTGGTCCATGGCCCTTCGCGAGCCCCCCGCTCCTGCGCGAGGACCAGAGGATGCTTAACGCGCCGCTCCCTGGTCTCCAGCTGCACTCGTCCTCAGCTTGTTATCTGAGTGTGGATGCGCGCGTGTACGTCTTCCTGTGAGACCGATCTGCACCTCCCACCCTCCCCCGCGGTGAGGGAACATCAATCACACTGACAAAAAGGCCGAGACCAACATCCGTTCCTGACCCACAGACCCGGTTCGGTTTTAGAAAACACCGGATTCATTTGTTCCGGTGCCGCTGGACTTTATTTATTTATTTATTTATTTACTTACTTACTTATTTATAAAAGGACATTTAAGCCATGTTAATTGTAATTTTATTTTTCTTATTCATTTTTAAAGGAATAAACAAAATATTCAGGCCTGTCATCGGAAAATATCCAGGATCTGTTTAGATTTTACTAAACAAGTTATGAATGAATGAACGAACGAAATAAATTAATTAGGAATGAAATGAATAACAAATACTTTATTAATCCCAGTGGGAAATAATGAATGATGCAGCTGCAGACGTTAACCGCCAGGATTCCTAAAAATGAAATCAATCAACACAACAGATGCTTTCTGATCCACGCAGAATAAATAATTAATTTTAATAAATGATGATAATGGTTTGAAATGATCTTACATAAATGGAAGGAAAATAAAAAATGATGTCATTTAGAGCGCGAGCTGCTGGGTCATTGTTAAAGAACCATTATTAATTCATGATCAGTGGGATTTTTAGGCTATTCCACTGTGGGAACTGGACGGAAGTTCTGGGAGATTTTTTCTGATGTTTCCTGTACCCCCCCCATTACAAATGGCTCTAAGCTTCATTAATAGTTGATCAGAAATAAGGAGCAATTTCTCCTATTCTGCCGGTTCTTCGGGACCCAGAACCTGGACCACGAACTCCAGCTATTAAATGAAAAATTAAGCCTCTCCATCTAAAAGCCGCTGGGACTTCATTACTTAACGCGCCGCATTTTGCTATTAATATTTGATATGTTGAGAAAACTTCCCATTGGCCCGCTGACCGACATCAAATTTTAATGCGCGTCGCAGCCAATCACGCGCAGCAGAGGTATCTTAGTTTAAAGGTGGACCAATGAGGGATCGCCTAGAGGCGGCTGAACTAGTGAGATGAAATCAGATAATAAAAGTAGGAGTGTTTGGAGATAATCAGCTGCTCTTTACAGAAAAAAAGATAATAAAATCTGTCTTGCTGTCTGTTTTTACTCCATTAAAACTAATTAAAAATGAACTCAGTAAAAAAAATCAAACTTTCTGCTTATTTAGCTTTTATTTTAGCTGTTGTATGTATTTCTGCTCCATGAAGGATTTTGAAGCTGGAAAGCATTAAAGTGTGATGAAAGTGAAACTGAATGGTATGTGATGTAAGCATAGCGGGCCTGAGAGCAACACTGGCTGTGGCGTCTTTTCAAACTCAATTATCGAGCCAACCTTTTCATTTCAGGGGCTAAAATGTCCTTATGGGGTTTGGAAAAAAGTCCTCACTTCAGATGGAGACTTGTATTGATTTCTTGCCTGTTTAAACAGCAGAAGCTCCACAGGCAGAGTCATTGTGGGGCTGAGACGCTGGATCAGAGAATCTGTAGCCCAAAACAAATCCTGCTTTAGGCCAGTCTGACTGAGACTTACTGTAACCTCATCAGAGCTGGTCTCAATGTTCCATCAGGATTTTACTGATGATACAAGTTCAAAATCTGGACATTTGGAAAAATATCGTTATGTTTTAAAACTCACAACACAAAGGTGATGTGTTTGATCACGAGGGTCAGTTCTCGGTAAAAAAAAAAGAACTGAAAGAATAAAGAAAAGAAAACTAAAGTTTTTTCTTCAGGAATGAGTGTTTGGTGGATTATTGGTTCTTTGGTATTAAATCTTACATTGTTGGAAAGTCTCTTTCAAATGGAGCCACATTTTGAAGGAAAAATCATGGGATGAGCAGCACAGTGAGTATGTGGGTTGTTCCCATGTCATGCCAAACAGCTAATTCAGCTGTTGACTTTTGTTTAATGTTTATCTGGACTGGACGACTGAAGTCAAATAAAACAAGACACATTTCTTTATTTAACAATCTGGAGTCCTGATAGTGGAACACACCAGCCTGGAACCTCTTCCTCGTGCTGGCCTCATGTTTCTGGAGCCGAGGTTGTTTATGGGATATGATTGATCTCAAGGCTAGTCACATGATGTAGAAAAAAACATGCATGAAAAATGAAAGTGTGGATATTTTTGCTGAAAGGTGCAGCTCACTAAGGAAGTGGCATCTCAGCCGTCACGTTGAGTGACAGAAGTTAATAAAGAGTCTCTTGGTCATGTCTGAAATAACAGTTTAAAGCTGAGAGAAGTGAAGCTTCATCCTGTTAGTTTATACCATGAGTGGAAATGTGTGCTGATCAACTCCACCGCTGAGCTTACAGCTCCCTGTCAGAAACACACCGGTTCAGCTTCACAACCATCACGACTCAAACACCAAAAAATCACAGAAGACTGACAGAAAACCAAAAGGAGTGAAAGATGAGTTCTTCTTCCCAACATCTTCTTCAAGGATGTGGATACAAGGTTTATGGAAACTGAATAAAGACTGAAAAAACACCTGGTGAGCTCATCCTTTCTGCAAGAAAAAGGTTTTTACTGATGAATCCAGAATGATGGAGTAAGGTGATGAAAAAGAAATAAATAAGTCTGAATTATAGAGGATTGTTCATCAAATACAAACTCTGACGTTTAAAATAATGCTTCCTTGTCAGATGCTGGAACTAATTGGATGAAGCTGCAGAGTCATGAAAACGTTCTCTAAAAACAAGCCAAAGAAAAGGAATGCTCTCAATGCCGAGTCTTTCCCTCGTCCCCAGCATAACTTCACCCTGCAGAGACAAAACCCAAGACAGAGCGGCTGAAGTGGCCGTCAGAGATGTGAAGAGAAGAAAACACAGGTTGTGACGTCCCTGGTTAGAAACGTCCGACAAGCTCTTCTCAACTTCACCTGCTTCTGGTTAATCCTGTTTTCTTCAGTATCTTTTTAACTTCCGTGATTTTCTAGATTTTAAATTAGAATAGAATTGGATTAGCAAACTGAATTAATATAATTGTAATAACAAGTAATATATCATAATAAATGAAGCTCCTATCATGTTAGAAGAAAACCAATATGTTATATTTACACTTACAGATCTGGTTGGACTGAACAGTGATAATTACCTAACACTACCCCAAATACACCAAATGAATCCAGAATATTTACAACTACTTCAGTTAACTAAATTATTTCTCACTAAACTAATTTGATTTAATTTATTGAATTTTTTTTTCCATAAATGATTATTTTTCGAGTGCATAACATGAAGAGACATTTAAAATTTCAAAACTTAATCTACAATCAACTCAGCTCACAAAAAATCTCAAATTGACGCTCTAAAAAGCTCCAAAAATCATGATGAAAGTCACCAAACCAAAACAGACAGAATGGCTGAGTTGAGGAACATGAAGGTGGAAATTATTCACACATTCACATCTTTACCTGAGATCATCCACAAAATCTAAACTATATGAGCTCGTGTTCAGCTGCTTCAGGACAAATGAAGTTAGAATAATTTCACATTAAATGAAACCAGACCTTCCTTCCTACTGAAACATCTCACCTGCTTGGCTAACTTGCTTGTCCGCCAGCCGTGTGGGAATCATCGCTGGTGTGCATTTAAAGCCTTGCTGAGGCAGAAATCATCTGTTTCCATTCTCCTGCATGATTGACAGACCCCTATCAGCACACTTATCACGTGAATGTCAAGGACTTCCAGAAAATCCCATTTTCAGGTGATTGATGGAAGCCAGTCAGAGAATGGAGAGATGGTGAATGAACGAGAAAGAGTGGGTCAAACCCGACCAACAGTCAGCTCTGGTTTGGAGAAAATGGTTTAAAGTTGGAATGAGAATTATATATATAAATATTACTTCTTAAAGCAATCAGTAATGTAATACCTGCTAGTAATGTAAACATTTGGACATTTTGCATATAAAAAAAGCAATAATGCAATAAAATATTTGAGCCAATCATGCAGTTATTATGCTCTTGGTTGGTTATTGGCCTCGCATAGAAAAAAAACATTTAATAATTTAACAGCTGCAGCTAATATTTTAATAATAAATAAATATGATTGCAACCTGCTAAAATTATAGATTTTTAGCTGTTTTTGTGCATTTTTTATTGAGAAATAGGTACAATTATTGGCAAGTTATTAGGTCATTGGCTGTGTTATTCCATTTAAAATGGGTAAAACCTTTAAACGATTGGCTTCAGCTCTGACCATGTTGATAAAGAGCATTAACTATCCTTCTTATTTATCTAACATGAATGACCTGTACATGCACATAGGTGTTATTGCACAAAGATAAATGAAATAATGTGAGTATAAAGTGTTTACCAGCTGTGAGACGACACCACGTTACTGTGGGGTGAGTAAAACACGAGATAAATCAGAGCTCACAGTAGCTGCTCCTCATAGTTTAACCATAAAAGGCATTGTTCTGCTCAGGCCGAGGGTTGATGACTTCTGGAGGAGAACAGATGGAGTGGTTGACGGGAGGAAATGTTCTCTGTGGGAGGAAACAGTAATACTGGATGCTTGGCCCAAACTTTCAGATCAGAAGATGGAGCTTTTAGATACTGATGAGGAAAACTGTGTGATCTCTGACACTGGGTTGAAAATGACAACTGTGTGACTTTCCACAGAATCAGATCCATGTTTGCATCAGTCAGTCAAAGTGAGTAGAAGCTGCGTTTTATCATCAGAGGATATCTACTGGTATATTTTACCGTTTAATACCAGGAAACATAAAGGGGGTTATCTACTTCAGCAACCTCAGGTGCAGAAAGATTATTTCTCTTTTTTTCTATATAATTTTATGTTGGCTGAAACATCAGGGATCATGAATTGAACCAGCTTTCCTGTTGATTCCTACAGATGTTGCTATTTTCTTCAAGTTAACATTAATCTCTCGTTGGCATGGTTGATTTTTGCCAGTTTATTTATATAATATCACAGACTTTTTAAACAAAGACTAATTATTTTCTATTTGACGAATGTGATAAGCATTTTTGTTGTTTGTGCAGAGATTATAATGTATTATCATGGGACCGCCAGAGTGATTTCTTTGTTAAATAATTTCTGATTATCGACATGTTGATTAATCCCCCTCCAAAACAAAAAATGAAAAAAAAAAACAACACCAAAAACAAACAAACAAAAAAAAAACATAACTTGCAAAATTACCATAATTTCCTGCATCTGCCTAAAACAGTACACCAGGTAAATTGGGTGGAAGCCAGTAAAAAGTCAAATTTCATGACTTTTCTGGAAGATGAAATGTGACATTTTAGAATAAATGGTTTTAAAATGGAATAACAGTTAGAATAAAATATATAGTTTTAATGAAAGTCAACTGGACATTTTTGGTCATGAAGGTCACCAGAGGGAGTATCTGATACAACATAAAAAATACTAATGACATCAAAAGATTTTTGCTGTTAATGTTTTACATATCCAAGACTATAATTACCACCAAAGACCCATCACCCTGATATGTATTATATGGAAAATAATTCATGTCTTGTGTGTTTCATATGAATAATAAATAATCACTCAAATTATCAAACTGGTGTTTGATGTAAATAAATAAAGTTTGATTATTTTATTTCAGGTTTTGTGCTAGGACATTTTTGACCACAAAGGTCACTAGAGAGAGTAAAATTATGCAAAAAGAAAATTTGTAGCCACAACACAGCTAAAATGATTATCAAATGTGAAATAAAGGAGAAAAATGAACAAAAATGCCCAAGGAGGGCAAAAGGGTTAAGGACATTTTTGGTAACTGGGTCATATTAAATAAATCAGTAGACATCAATAGAGTCATGGATTTATTGAAAGGGGCCATAACTTATCTACCAATTTTCCAGAGAAACAGCAGTCTTGTCCAAACATTAACCAAAAAGCTTTCATTGTCTAAAGTTATTGTCATGCCAAATGATTTCTGGATAAATAATGAAGGTCTTAACTCTCTGCATCCACTAACAGTCCCCTGGTTTTGATTCATAATGAATATTTCTCTTTTCTTCATTCATTTCTTGTTGACAGGGGGATGTAGCTCTCTGAGAAGAATAACAGGAAACCAACACACAAGTCAGCACAGAGCAAACACACTGATGAAACTGACCCTGAACTTTAAACTGAGCATAGAGGAGGTGGAAATGCTGAAAAAGACACCAGACTGGTGGCTGTCTTTAAGAACATACATGCAAACTGATGGCTGAAATCATATCAGCTGTTCTGGAGGAGATTTAAAGTGTGAAAACCAGCAGCAATTATCAAGTATTCAACAACATGTGGTTTCTCTGTCAAACATTGTTAGCAGCATTCAGTCTGTTGGCTCCATTGGCTCTGCGCTAACAAATGAGGGCGACATGTGTCGTTAGAGGCTGAGCTCATAGACACAACATCAGAGCTGGCATTTTAAAGTCCATCTTTGAATCTACTGTGAAACATCCTGTTTTAGACCAAACACAATTTATCATCATACCTCTCGTTCTGCAGGTCTAAAGAAACCTCAGTTCAGAGCTTCTCAGCATCTCCTGCAAACATTTGAGCTCACGTTTTACCTCCTGCAGCCACATGAGGGCAGTGTCTGAAACACGGACCACGATGAAGCTCAGGTTCCTCTTGGTTTGTGTGAGACACACTCCGACTCTGACAACTTTTTTTGACGACTTTTTTTCTGACAACTTTTTTTCTGATGACTTTTTTTCTGACGACTTTTTTTCTGACAACTTTTTTTCTGACGACTTTTCTGACAACTTTTTTTCTGATAACTTTTTCTGACTACTTTTTTTCTGACAACTTTTTTTCTAACGACTTTTCTGACAACTTTTTTTCTGACGACTTTTTTTCTGACGACTTTTTTTCTGACGACTTTTTTTCTGACAACTTTTTTTCTGACGACTTTTTTTCTGACAACTTTTTTTCTGACGACTTTTTTTCTGACAACTTTTTTTCTGACGACTTTTTTTCTGACAACTTTTTTTCTGACGACTTTTTTTCTGACAACTTTTTTTCTGACGACTTTTTTTCTGACAACTTTTTTTCTGACGACTTTTTTTCTGACAACTTTTTTTCTGACGACTTTTTTTCTGACAACTTTTTTTCTGACGACTTTTTTTCTGACAACTTTTTTTCTGACGACTTTTTTTCTGACAACTTTTTTTCTGACGACTTTTTTTCTGACAACTTTTTTTCTGACGACTTTTTTTCTGACAACTTTTTTTCTGACGACTTTTCTGACAACTTTTTTTCTGATGACTTTTTTCCCGACTCCGACACTGACATCTGACAACTTTTTCCTGATATCTGATGACTTTTGTCCCAACACCTGACTCTGACTACGAGGATGTCCTAAAATGTACACCATACCTGGGTGCTGCCTCCTACATTTATCTGCTGGAAACATACGAAACATCCATCTGAACATCTTTCAGTTCTCAGTTCTTCTGTAGCTACAGAGCAGCAGTTAAAGTTCATGTTAGCGCCGTGAAACTGATTTAATAGATAATGTTGAAATGACCTACTTAACACAATTATATGAAGTGGCTGATTGCCACTTAAACCATTTTACTGTAATTATCGTCTTAAGCTTAAGAAATACATCAAATTCAACAAGTTTATAACAGTTAAATAATATAAAATCACTTCTTACCTGTGAAATATTATCCCTTGTTTCTTGGTTTTTGTGTTTCTCTCACGGGAAAATCCATATGCAGAAAAAAAGTCTGGCATTTTGGTTTCAGACGCAGTCTGACACAGTCTGAGTGATCTCGCCGGGTTTTGAAACCTATCAGTTCTATTTAATCAGTTTTGTAGACCAGAGCTGTCAAACTCAAATACACACCGGGCCCAAATGAAAAAACTGCAGTGGTTCAGTGTTTATTAAAAACTTTTTAAAAATGACCTTATTGCACACATGAAACCTGGAATTAAAAGAGTCTATTAGTTATTGCATATAAAACAACATGCATTCATTCATTCACTCATTCATTATCAGACCGCTTCGTCCATTAAGGGTTGCTGGAAGCTGGAGCCTAACCCAGCGTTTAGCAGGTGAGAGGCACCTGGACGAGTCACCAGTCTATTACAGATAAAACAACATTAAATATAAAATAATTTAAAATTCAAATCTGTTGCATTTACGTCTTATGACTCTTTATGCATTTTTCTTTTTTAAAGTAATTTCTAGTGAAAAACCTTTTTTCTATAGTAGAAGTTATGGAATCTAATACGGCTGCCAACCTTAGAGGGTTAATAAGTCTCCTACCTTTTGAAGCCTTCTTTCTTTTTCCTGTCCAGATGTTTGTATGTGTCGTGGTCTTTGTACCAAAGTGTTTTCTTACGTTTTATTCTTTCATTACATCCATGTCTCCACACAGAAGACACACAACTTTACATCCGCAAAAGTATTCTCTGCTTTCAAAGCCCCCTTTTCATTTAGCCATTTATAGGGGAGAGATGTTGTTGACCACGGTGAGTAGGTCCATCAGGCTGCTAGAGAACGAGTGAGATACTCGCTGGTGCACTGGCAGTGCATTGTGGGACTTGTAGTATTATAGTGGTACCTGCACTCAGCGGGCCAGTTCTAATAGTGATTATAGATATGATCGTGATGATTCATTCACGGGTTTTACACGTGTTGTAGACAATAAACATGATGATCTTTAAACTTTTTCTGATCGGGTCTCTGGTTTGTTGGTAGCTCTCTGATGGTCCTCCCACTAATCAGGTCTGACCATGCAGGGCTGAAGAGAAAAATGGAAAAGATTATTTTAAGATGGGAGAGGTGTCATAGTTGTCCCCTGCAATCAGTGGATTCATCCAAACTTCTGACAACAAAACGTGGAGATAAAGTCTTGATGAGTAAGTCTGAGGGCAGACAACTGTCCCACTGAGATTTTATTTTCATTTTATTTATTTTTATTTAACCAGGAAAAACCTCATTGAGAATAAAAATCTCACTTACAAGAGTTTCCTGGCCAAGACAGCAGCAAACCAATGTACAAAACCACCAATAAAATTACATATAAAATCACAAACATACATCAACACTTCATGTCAAAACATTTACAAACTACAGGCTCATCATTTAATGCTCTTAACTTACTTTTAAAAAGGAGTAAGGAGACCAGTTCCCCCAGACACAGCTTATCCTGCAGCAGATTCCAGGCTGTTGGAGCAGCATGTCTAAAACTTCTTTTTCCCATTTCTAGTCTGACTTTGGGTATAAAGAGCAAAAATACATCCTGAGTCACAGAAGAAGATTGAAGCTACTGTTTCTTTTAGATTGGACAGCATTACATAAGTATGAGGGAAGCAGATTTAATATAGCCTTATAAATAAAGATGTGCCAAAGGTTTAGTCTCCGAATACACAGCGAGGGCCAGCCAACTCTTTTATACAAAATACAACGATGAGTTAGAGCTTTGAGATTAGTTATAAACCTCAACGCTCCATGATAAACAACATCCAGTGACTTTAGACATTGYGAGGATGCATGCATATATAAACATCACCGTAGTCAATCAGAGGCATAAACGTAGCATCAACAAGTCTCCTTTTAGCAGCAAAAAAGAGAAACAAGACTTATTTCTGAAACAGAAACCGAGACGCAGCTTCAACTTTTTAACGAGTTGCTCAACATGATACTTGAAAGACAACGTGTCATCCATGAAGAACCCAAGACATTAAAACGATGAGACAGGCTCAGTCTCATCACCTGAGGACGTCGTGACAGGAAGCAGGCTCAGTGCTTTCTGCTTTGAGTTTGAAAACAGCATAAGTTTTGTTTTATTTGACTTTAAGATTTGTCTGTAAAGCCAGCTTCAAGAATCTTCTCTGTCACAAATAAATGAATGTCTCAGCATAAAGAGGTATCAGTAATCATCAGCTGTCTGAGGAACATGTCTGTAAGACAACAACCATGAACAGAAACTGTTAACCTCACATCACGTGTGTGTAGATACACAGAGAAGAAAATCAACCTCAGCATGCTCGAGTTGCTCAGACCTGGTAAAATCCTCATCAGCTGTGCCTCCAGAAAAACGTCTCATTGGTTCAATGCTGTGAAACAAACTGAGGCCTAAACTGATCCAACCACCATCTCCTTCATGAAACAGTCGTCCTGGAAGTCAAGTGAAGAAATCCAAACATTGATCCAAAGTGTCCCAGATGAGTGGGTATTTAGGGAAGTCTCGCAGTCAGCTGGATCACCGTGATCAGACATGAGACTACTGATAATTCACCTACCAGTTTTTATTAAAATACAACATGTTTTATTTTATTTTTTTTTGCCATGGAGGCTTTAATGCTGTTTTATCTGTGTTCCACACACTCTCTGTGGAGCTGCCTGAACCTGCCAGATTTGTGACAACACATCCAAACATCCAGTCAGACTCATAAAGACCTATCCTTAGGATGGGCTCCTGAGGAACAAAAAACCCTTCAGAACAGATGGTCTGAGCTGGGTGGCAGCAGCTCAGGAGGAACTGGAAGGTCAGTGGTTCAATCCCTGGCTTCCCCAACCCTGGGCAAGATGATGAAAGCCACTTTGTTCTTGGTACATGAATGTGGTTAAAAAACAAACAAACCAAAAAACTGCCTGTTTGAGGCTTGTAGCATAGAATTCTATTTAATAACAACATTTTGCATTCATCCAGAAAAACATCAACCTAAGACAGAAACAAGTCTGCAAGGCTGAATTTCCTCATCATAAATACTTGTAAGTAAGTGTCAGCACGTAAGTTCATGTCAATAAGTCCTGACACACCTCGTTGTGACGGAGCTCGCTGGTTTTTCCTGAGTGATGAAGCACGAATGTTTTTCTGAAGTAAAAAAAAACCTTCATGGATCTACTGGTGTTCAGATACTTCCAGCCAACAGGTGGAGTCTGTCTGTTGGAACAGCAGCCCCTGTCAGCACCGCAGGGTCCCAACAACCTCTACCATCCTCCCAGAGCCCCTTAGAAAAGCTCTGAGTGCACACTTCCTGTTGTCTGTGGGAGGGATGGGGACTACTCACTGGTTTCCAGTTCATTCATCCAGAGTGGCAGCTGGAAGACGTTGGCTCTCAAAGGACAGATGGGATAATTCTGCAAGTAGACGAAGCAGTGTAGCACAAACTTCCTATTTAATAATAATAATAATAATAATA
>CM047990.1:490470-493584 GCA_026261665.1 Melanotaenia duboulayi | reverse complement strand
GGGGGGGGGGGGGGGGGGGGGGGTGAGACCAGAGCAACCAGTAGTCTGGTCCACTTTTCTCTCAGAGTCCAACCTTTTCTCTGATATCAGATTGAGGCAGAGCCCACACTACAACTCTTCCCAGTTTGGTTGGAGCCTGGTGTGATTGGTCCACTGGGTTTAATCAGAGGTCACTTCCCTGTGAAGGAACAGCATAAACTGGTTTATCTCAACCGTTACAGAGGTTCTGGGTTATACCTGCACACAGTCCTCCAGCTTCATGATGTAGGCTCTGCTTTGATCTAATGAAGAGCCACTAAGTTTTCAACACATCTACCTGGTTTATTTCCTGTAACCGTTGTCACGAACATGTCCAGCTTCATTTTATACACCTGGATCAGACTCATGACTGAACACAGGTGTGGTGTTTCACGGAGCTTCTTTACAGCAGGTCTTCCTCTGTTTAGTTTAGAACCTTTATAATGTAGATTTCTGCCATCACAGAAAACACTTTCCCCGCAGGGATGAGATGAAAATGTTCAGCTGTGTGCCTTTTTAGACTGGTTAAATTTGGCGTGAGCCTCGAATAAAAAGTGAATGGTCCAAAGTTAGAAACAAACTTGCTGCTTCACTTTTAGGAAGTTGGAGCAACTTCAAGAAACTGATTTTAGAAAATGTTAAAAATGGAGGCAGCAGATGAATTTCTGGAAAAATAACCTTCATTAAATCATCTGAGGAAACATTTGGTTTCATTTTAGCAGCGCACAGTATTTATTTGTTAATGTTACAGCGTTTTTACTGTTGACATGATGGTCAAACAATCAAAAAATGACCTAGTATGTCTCTTTTTTCTTGGCCTTTACAGGAAATATGAAGTTCAGCAGTAGTTACCAAAGTTAGTCATTTTAAACATCAAAAGGGGAAACAAAAGCTTAGAATTATAACTTGCATGTCCTCTTTTACATCCTTTCATAAAGGATGTTCAGGTGTCGTTATAGCTGCAGGTGTGATTGTAAAGGAACCATCAAAGCACCTTTCAGCACAAGTTCTGGTCACCTCCACGACCCTCCCGAGGAAAGGCTTTCTTAGAGGAACCCTGCTCTCGTTTGTGTTGGACTGAGATAAACATCTCAATCAAGACTTCTACAGCCTGAAAAAAGGCCGGTTGTCACGTATAAAACAATGACGATTTCTGGCTCGTCATTCATGGAAAAAAACGGACATGGGAGCCAGTGCAGACGGTCAGAAGCTGCTGACCGTGGCTGGTTTTTGTACTGATGTGTAAAAAAGGCTAACACTGTATTATCTCTAATAAAGGTCTAGAGAGGTTGAAACAACCACAACAGTCTGTTTGCTTTCTTCACCTTTTATGGCCTGAAAGCAGCTCAAATGAAGTCACCTGGTTCAGAACCAGGAAGGAAAACCGTCATCGGAACAGGACCAAGGAGGAGAACCTCCAGCAGAACCAGAACCAGGAAGGACGACGAGTTGGGGTGGAGAGGACAGGAATGAGGGGTATCCAGGGATTCCAGCTGAGAAAGACGATGTCAGATATTTCTACATGGAGAGTAGCGAAGGAACACTGGAGGGAAGAGTAAACGAAGACAACTTGCGCAGTCATCACGCTGTAATGAGGTTTCCCTTCAGATACTGAGCTTTCTGTTTCCTGGAAGACGTCCTGAACTCTGGACGAATTCCTACTCGATTACAGTATTTCTGACCGTTTCTGTTCTGGTTGTTCTCTACATATAGACCCCTGATCTTAACTCATTGTTTTTCTCAAAGGCTCCAGAGAAAGGTTTCTTCACAACATTCATGAAAATGTCTTTAACAGTTTTCAATCTTATTTTATAGACCAGACAGCACAGACTCCACTGATCTGCTGATTGCTGCCAAAAGAGGAAGAAAAGTTTAACTTTTTTAATCCAAAACAAAATTCTGACACCAGCTGCTCACATGCACACAATGAAAACCTTTAGTCTGTAAATAAATACAATAAAATGTTAATGTAAAGTGCATTTCATTATCAGCCTGCTTTAGAGTCCATTTGGTCCACTTCCCTTCGCTGGCTGCTCCCTTCCACCCTCCCACAGAAAAGAAAAGAAGTTTAGTCTTTGTCAGCCATTCTGTTTCCCTGTGTGTGTTATCTGGTTTGGCCAAACCACATTAGAAGTTACCCTCATTGTGTTAGGCCAGTTTTTCCTCAGTTGAGTTAGATTTGTTTAACATTTTCTAGTATTGTTATATTAGTTGAGCTCTTTTATTGGCCGGCTAGTTAATTTTTTGATTTTGGGTCCTCGTTGCTTTACTGCCTGGTCCCTGACACTGTGCCTGGTGGGATCTTCAAAGTCGTCACAGTTAATGTTGAGGAACATTTTTCTGAAATTGTTCCACAGTTTTAGATCCAGTTTGTCTCAGGTTGGTGAACCTTGACTTCTTCCATTTACTTTTCCAGCTTTTTACAGGCGTGTTGCTGCCACCAGATTCAGAAGGTGCTATTATTTTACATCAAAAGGTGAAATGTCTCACTTTCCGCGTCTGGCATGTTGTTTATGTTCAGTTGGGAATATAATACAGGTTGATGAGAATTAGTAATCATGAGGTGATGTGTGTCAACCACAAACCAGCTGATCTGCTGCCTGAAAATAAACATACACCCACTGAGTACTGCCGTTTCCATAGCAACAGGGATGTAGATGGGAAGTGGGTGGTTGTCACAGGAGTGAGGCTGAAGAAGAACAGCGTGAGGCTCCACCACTCAATGAGGCGAGACTGGAACAGAGTGAATAATAAAGCACTGGAGGATAGAAACAGAGAGAAGGCTTTTTCTGTACTCTCACTTCATTCATACATCCACAATGCTTCCTTCTTCCCAGGTGGTGGGACAATGACGTCGGCTTCTTCATGGTTTCATCATTATCTCCCCTCCCCCTTCATCCATCTCCCACTACAGCTGGCTAAGCCAACCACAAACCAACACAGCTCCCTGCTACAGAGCAGAGGGATTTGAAGATTGCACCCTCACACTTGTAATCAGGATTATCTCTACTCCTCCATCTTATCCAGAGTAAAAGGATGCAGATGGCATGAAGAGGGAGAGGAACACCGACCGCTCACTGAAGAGTGGAGTTAAAG
>CM047990.1:480470-485470 GCA_026261665.1 Melanotaenia duboulayi | reverse complement strand
TGTCAAAATCCTGAATCAGCTCCAACTGAAGCTCTGTGGAGAGACTTGAAAACTGCTGGTTAGTCCTGACCAACCCATTTGACTGATTTTGAGCTATATTTTTTATTCAGATGATCCACAAAAGCCCTGCAGCTCAAACGGCAGTGAAACGTTGTTCTACCAAGTTCTGACTACGAGGGGCTGGATATAAACACGCTAAACACACTATTATACTTTATCACAGTTTTAAAAGCAAGTTGAATTTTCTTTCCACTTAGTTTATGAGCTACTTTGTATTGTACTGTTACATAAATAATAAAATATGTTTGTTTGTGGTTCATGAGGCTTGTTCAACACCAACATGTGAATACTGGTTGTTCACTTCTGAGTTATGTTCACTTATGAAAACTATTCTTGAATAAAGCACTTCGCTGCTGTCGGGTGCAAATCTATGTCCAAAATTTGTGATTTTTGTTTTCCTTCATAAATCAGTACTATTGGTCACCCTCTATGTCTGTCTGTTGTTTTACAAATATTTAACCAAACATATATGACTAAAACATAGTACAAAGTTTGATGACATTATGTCCTGTTATTACAAACCATTCCATTTTTTTCATTTTTTGAAAAATGACAGTTTTGGAGATAGGAGGTTTTTGCCTGACAGCAGCAACTTTTAACATCATTTGGTAACATTAAGGGGTGAGAAAAAATCACTGTTTGAACAAGGCCCTGCAATGGACTGGTGACCTGTCCAGGTAGATGTACCTGCCTCTCGTCTGTTAATCGCTGGGATAGGCTCCACCTTCCCTGCAACCCTTATTTGGACTAAGCTGTACAGATAATGACTGAATGAAGGAAGTCAGTGTTTCTACTAGTCAGTTCATAAAAATAATAAACTACTGTGATGTTTTAGTCAGATTTTGCTGGTCACTTTGTTGTTTTAAGTATTAAGATGTTGTAGATCATGTCCTCACATTAGCGATTCATTTTATTCACTTAAGAACAAGTCAAAGTCAAGATGGAGTTTATTTGTAATGCTGATCTTCTGGATACCGTTGGTGCAATGGACTACACCTTCAACAGGTCTGTTCTCTTAACTACAAGAATATTCTACATTATTGCTACCCCACCCCTAAATCATAAGATTTTTTTAAAAAGAAGGTTTTAAGCCTGATCTTGAAGGTAGAGAGGGTGTCAGCCTCCCAAACCCTACCTGGGGGCTGGTTCCAGAAGAGACGGGCCTGAAAACTGAAGACTGCCTCCCATTCGACTTTCAAGACTCTGAACTAGCAGCTAACCTGCAGTCAGAGTGAAGGAGCACTTTATATGTGAGGAGAAGAATTTTAAATTCTATTTAACAGGAAAATTTCCTTTTACACTTGAAGTACTGAGAAACTGGCTCTACTTGTGCCCCCTTACTTTCATTAATGTCTACACCAGCGAGAGGACACCTCTGTCCAAACTTTAAACTCCCGGTCCTAACATAAAACAGAACATTACTGAACATGCACACAACGGTCAGTAATGTCATTTAGCTAACACCTTTTGGATTTTTAACGCAAGACTACAAGGTCTGTTTTTACCAGAGTAAACTAGAGTAACTCAGAGTTAACCTAGGATGCTTTGACAAGGCTAGTCAAGCTCCATTTTGTTACCTGGTCCTCTGTTGCTGATTACTACACCTTCTCTGTGCTCAGCTGTCAGCTTCCTCAGTACAAATTACAGGCCACATGCTCCGGTATCATCTCCGCACTGAGGGATGAGAAGGACAGAAGATAATGTATTTTCATACAAGCTCCAATATACTCTGAATTCTCCATTTACAATAATTATGTGTGTTCTCTGAAGACCTTCACACCCCTTCAAAAGGGTGCATACAACATAATGGCTATTAATGGTTCATTAATAAAAATGTGGTCTGAGTAATGGGGGGCCTGTGCTTCAGTAGAACCCCGTGTCTAGCAATGCCCCTGTACGTTCATACAGTCCTTAAACAATTTTAAAAAAATGTCACGTTTTCTGTATTTTGCCTCTTTTTTGTTTGTTTGTTTTTTCTTAAAGATCTTCCATGGCACAAGTTGGACATCCTGGGGAAGACCCTCCTTTTGAATTTAACAAGAGTTCAACACAAGAAAGAAAACCTTCCAGACCTGCTGGAGAATCAGTTTACAACAGTGTGATCTGTTCACATCCGTTTGCAGCCTCTCCTACCAGAAATACTAAGTGTAGCAGCCCAAGGCCCCACAGAGGTCCTGCTGAAAAACAACTAAGTGGATCAGAACACTGTGTAATTCCCAGCCAGTCTCCTTCTCTGTCAGACTCATGTCCACTTTTACACCACAAGGTTGTTATAAAGACTACTAATGACACTGAGGCTGGCAGCAGTTTTCTCAGTATGAAGCTGGATTCGTCTTCTGTTCTCTCAGATAATTTACCCATGGTTAAAAATGGAGTAGTCCTTCAGGCTCCAGATGGTTGTAGACTTGGTGTTGATGGAGAAAAGAAGGCCACCACCACTGAGACTGAGACTCAGTCCATGTTAGCCTGCAAGCAACCCATGCAGGTGCACCAGTGCCACACTATCACCACTTTCTGTAGAGATGCCGGCAGCAGGGAGGGTTGTGTTCATCCGCCTCAGAGCAAGTGTGTCTGCAAAACAGCTGGAAACGTAGAGGGTCCTGAAGACGAGCTTCATTTCACTGCTAAATGTGACAAGGCACTTTGTTATGGCTCTTATATCCAACACAACCTTTCTGAAGACACATTTGCTGCTTACTGCCACCCCCAGCCCCTCTCAGCCCCCTCCCAGCTACTACCATGCCTGGCAGGCATTGAGCCAATTTGCAAGGTTCAGCGTGCAGTGACTCCGCCTCCGGCAGCTAACCATCTCACCCCCACTCGCCTTACCTCCTCTGTCAGCGACACAGGCTTGGATGCTAAACATCAGCTGCAATGCTGCAGCCTTAAATGCTCTTGGATGAGCTCCCTGCCACCTTTTACAGGCCTGCAATATCCGAAACAACTCATCAGAGATGAGTGCTGCACCAATGCACTCTCCCAAGCCAGAACCATGACACATGACATTGGAACAATGACAGTCCATAAAGTTCTGAGAGACGTCGGAGTGCAGACGGGTCAGACAGTCACTTCTCACGTATTCCCTCAGATCTTTCTAGCAGACAATAGCAAAAGTAAGATTTTCTGCACTCAGACTGCATACACTGACAGAGATGGAGTTAAGAAATCAGGTGATGCTCCCAAGTCACCTGTGAAGGAAGTAAAGTGGGATGCAGAGGGGATGACATGGGAGGTGTACGGGGCCTCTGTAGACCCCGAGGAGCTGGGTCTGGCTATTCAAAAACACCTGGAGTTACAGATAAAGGAGACAACAAGCCGTGTAAACAAGATGTCACACCAAAACACCAGTTCAACCGGACAGGACCGGAAAGTCAACTGCCAGAGGAAGAGTATCCGAATGATGCTGTCCATCCGAGCACCAGCCTGCTGCAAGCGCAGCACCACAGCTGTTGACTGACCCGTCAGCAGATGGAGCCGACTGGACCTCAACACTGTGCTTCATAGCCAGAACAGTTACCAAGAGCTTCAGCCTCATATACATCTGATCAGAAGGTGTAAGAAAAATAATATAACCTGCATTCTTATGAAATCAGGCCTGTGTACCAAAGTTAATGGAAAAAATGCAAATGTATTATGTCATAATTAACAATCATTACAGAAAAGACTAATCAAATGCAGAGAGACTGGATAAGAATTTCCACACCAACATTTGATTTTTGTTCCATCATTCATTGTTTATGGAGTCATTTTTCATCTGTCTGTCCATTTTCTGCCTCTTATGGAGCCTCGTCATAGAGGCAAGAGGCTAAACAGATTCCCAGACTCCAGTCTTTTCAGCCACCTTCTCCAGCTCTGCCGGGGTACACCGAAGTGTTTCTAAGCTATTTAAGAAACTATGGGTCTGCATTCTCAAATGCATTCTGACCCAAACTGCCTGAACTCACGCAGCTTCACGCTGCGGCGGACACGAGACGCAACCGAGACGAAGATGAAAAATCTGAATATGGTCATATTTCTGCCAGAGAAGCAACTCGACCTGCTGCCTGACCAGGAGCTGCTTACAAGCCGCATCTTGTCTTTTATTTGGAACATTACTGAAGCCCAAGCAGACCCAATGCAGACTTGTGCCGGTGTTCTGTCAGTTTAACATGCATTGTCAGATCAGCATACGCATAGTTCAAACTGACGTATGCCCCTAACCCCCCTAATCCCCTGACCCTAACCCTAACCCAAACTGGCGTATGCGCCTAACCCTAACCCGCATGCACATTAACGTAATGTATGCTACTCTGATGCGTAGGCTAAACTGACAGAACACTTGCAAACAAGGCCCATTTCAGGATGAGAATCATCAGACTGGTGGACCACCTTCTCCTCATGAAGACAGGCGGTGTTCCCATCTGACGGTGTATGCGCCCATAGAGACAAACTCTGTCTATATTCTCAGCATCATGCACGAGATAGTGGAGATTGAAGAAGCACACACACACACACAAGAAAAGAAATAAAAGGAACATTTCCAGACTACAACCCCCTGAAGTCGGTGCAGACGTTATGGACCAGAAAGCACGAACCTACAGGTGCAGGAACATGGAGGTGGCCCATCGCTTTTTACATGTTGTGCAAAGCATGTACAGCTGGACTCAGAGAACTCATCCTCTCTTGTTTGAGGACTTTGTGATTATTATAAATTCATTCAAAATTACAAATTGTAGTCCACAACCACAGCTAAATAAAAAAATATACTTATTTAGTTCATGTTTATTGGGATATATGCGAGGAAAAATGTAAAAATATATATTTTGTCTTGTTTCCTTATTTGGGACATTAGTGAAGTCCCACAGTTGGAGTTTGAAAAATCGGAAAATCGGAATCCCCGGTTTGTATGTTTCACTTCTCTAAACTGGCCTATAGAAACTGTAGAAACTTCAAAGTGAGAA
>CM047990.1:443162-454942 GCA_026261665.1 Melanotaenia duboulayi | reverse complement strand
AAAGTAATAATAATAATAATAATAATAAAGGGTACATTCCACCCAGGGTTTGTCAGCCATGTCTATGTACCTTTGAATGTTTGAGTCGGCTAAGGTGGCTTGAATTGGACAGGAAAACGTTTCTTCTTCAATATTTTTCCATTGTGCATTATATGATGTGTTGCACCAGTTTATCACCGCTTTTTATTTGTGCTGCATGATAGTAATCTCTGAGGGATGGCAAACCCCATCCTCTCTTCTCTTTGGTTAACTGTAAAGTTTTATAACCCACCCTGGGTCTTTTTCCCAGCCATATGTATCTCAATATCATTTTATCCCATTCATTAAATTGATTTTGATTTATCTGTATGGGCAAGGTCTGAAATAGATACAGTAGTCTAGGTAAGACATTAATTTTGATTGAGTGTAAAAAGTGGGATCAAGTTCCATCTTGTTATATCTTCAACAATTTTCTTATTGAGGGGTATGTAGTTATAGTCAAATAATTTGGTTTGATCCTTTGGTATATTGATAACCAGATATTTTAAACGTTTAGCTTGCCACATCGCAGGGTATTTGGATGTTATGTCATTTGGTGGGTTATCATTATACGAGAGTATTTGGGTTTTGTTCATATTGATCTTATATCCAGATAGTTGACCATATTGTTCCATTAACAGCATCAATTTAGGCAGGGAGTATGTTGGTTGCTCTAAATAAATCAAAATATCATCTGCATAGCAGGGTAGCTTATGTTCTCTTCCTTTAGTAGTGACACCTTTGATATCCCTGTTTTGTCTTATGGATTGCGCAAGTGGTTCAAGATACAATGCAAACAATAATGGGGACCATGCACATCCCTGTCTTGTGCCTCTTTCCAAGATAAAACTGTTTGAAAGATAACCGTTAACTTTTATTCTTGCAGGAGGGGTGTTATATAAAGCCTTTATGTTTTAATGAGTGTGTCATGCAGACCAAATCTGTTTAATACTCTATCGAGGAAATCCCAATTAATTGAATCAAATGCTTTTTCGGCATCAACACTTATAAGTACTGCTTTAGTTTTGTTCTTTTGTATATGATTTATAATGTGAAGAGTTCTATGTATATTATCCTGCGTCTGCCGCCGTCTTATAAAACCTGTTTGGTCGTTATGTTTACGTGTGGGTAAAAATTCTTCAAGACGTCTAGCCATAATGGAAGTGAAAAATCTATAATCTATGTTGAGAACAGATATTGGTCTGAATGAACTACATTCTGTATTATCTTTGCCTTCCTTCGGAATAGCACTGATTATTGCCTCTTTCCAGCTTGGGGGTGTTTGTGATTTTTTTTTAAATCCAGTTGAGTGTGGGCAGTATTACAAGGGTCAACTCATCTCTAAATCCCTTATACCATTCGGCTGTGTAGCCATCTGATCCTGGCGATTTGTTTGTTTTAAGTCTACTGATTGCTTTTTTAAATTCTACCTCTGTTATTTCCGCAATGAATTTCCCACTCCGTTCCTCATTTGGCACAGGTAAATCTAGAGAATTAAGAAAGTTATCAATTTCTGTCTCATTTCCCCCCTGGACTCTGGAGTGTAATGTTTTATAAAATGTTTGAAAGGCTTCATGGATTTAAATGTAGTTTAATCTTGATCAGTTTAGTTTTTGGATGTCAAATTTTATTGATTATATTTTCAGCCATTTTCTTTTTTAATTTTCATGCCAATATTTTGACAGATTTTGATCCACTTCCGTAATATTTTTGTTTCAAGAACATTAATTTTTTCTTAACCTCTTGTGTGGTCAGATCATTTATCTCATTTCTGATATTTTTCAGTTCTGTAAAATAATTTTTTGATGGGTTTGATTTATGTTTTCTTTCCAGTTCCTTTAAACGCTGTTGTAGATCATCTATTTTTTTGTACCGGGTCTTTTTCTTATAAGATGCTATTGCTATAATTTTCCCTCTTATAACAGCTTTCAAAATGTCCCAGAGCAAAGGAGGTGAGACCTCTGCACTATCATTAATATTAAGAAAATCATGTATTTCTTTTTTGATCTGTTCTCTACATTTGGCATCTTTAAGCAGACTTGAATTTACTTTCTATGTAATTGTCTTGGGGCATAATTTTAGGTCAGCTAGCAGATATAGGGGTACATGGTCACTCACGTCTATTGTCCCAAGTCCACACGTCAGAAATTTATCTTTATCTTTTGCAAATGTCATAAAATTGTTTATCCTTGTGTAAAGAGAGTGGGGGGCTGAATAATGGATATAATCTCTTCTATTAGGAAAGAGATCTCTCCATATATCAATCAGGCCAACCTCTTCTAAAAGTGCACCGACCTTCATATACAAAGAACTTGATTTAGGAGTTTTCCTATTGGAACTGTCAAGTTCTGGTTGTAAACGTAAATTTAGATCACCGCCACATATGACCCTGCGTTTCAGTCGCCATTATGTTACTCACTTTCTGAAAAAAAGCTAAAGTCACTTCCTGGGGGTGCGTATGTGTTCATGAGGGTGACTAAGTTCCCCTCCATACTTCCCCTTACCAGTACGAACCTTCCCTCTTTATCTCCCATCTCAAATGTCTTTTCAAAGTTTAGTTTATTTGAGATTAGCATGGCAACTCCTCGTCTACGGTCAGATTTGTATGAGGAAAAAAATAAATCTGTGAAACCCTTTCTTTTCAGCTTTTCATGTTCAGTCATTTAAATGGATCTCTTGTAAATATACAATATGGGCTTGGTCTTGCTTCATCTTAGTCAAGATTCTACTACGTTTAATAGGATTTGTTAGCCCATTGACATTAAATGATATAAATTTTACTTTACCACTGGCCATATGGGGTCATTTTTACAAGCAGTACTGAAAGCATCATACAGTAAACTCAACTGGTCAACTCCCTAAACAAACAAAAACACCATAGCTAAAAAAGTACCAAAGTCAACATACATAGAAGAAACCAAAAAGATGATTCCAAGGTTGGGGTCTCTTGAAAGTGACCCTGGGATGTGTTGTTAACAGGGCCTAAAAGTAGGGATGAGCCTCTCCCCAAACCAGGAAGAGGGTCCCTATGGCGATTCCCTATGCACATCACACTACTCTAATGTCTCCTGTTAGTTCTCTCATATATAGTCTCTTTTTTTAAAAAGGAAAGGAAAATTTGTCTATTTCTCTGTTTGAACAACATCCTTGCTGAGGCTCTTCGCATACCTTAAAGCGCCTCTGCAGTGGGAAAAGTATGCCTTCTGAAGACTTGTAGCTTCTCTCTTATGTCTTTTCCACGATTCCCTCCCGTCCTCCGCTGTCGCTGTTCTCCTACCACAATCCACACCGACCTGGTCAGCTGCTCCGCTAGGCCTTCCCTCGGTGTTACCACGGGCACCGACAGTCCCCTGGTGTTCATATCCGTAGTCGCTTCTGTTGCCGTTTGGTACAGCTGGGGTCCGTCCTCATAAAATACCCTTAATTTGGCAGGAAACAGCGTTTGAAATCTAATATTTTGATGTTTAAGTACCCGTTTCACTTCAGCATACTCCCGGCGCTTCTGTAAAATAGGCGGGGGGTAATCCTGGTCCAAGTATATTCTTCTCCCTTCCAAATATATCTTTCTTCGTCCAGGCTTTGAGCAAAATCTCTACTTTTATTGTAAATCGGGTGAATCTTATTATTATTGACCTTGGTTTCTCTTCTCCATTTCTCGGAGGCTTTGGGGCAAGAGCCCGGCGAGCTCTCTCGATGCCGTGGTTCATGGTTGGCAGGATATCCAAGATGTCTCGCAGTAGTTTTTCTATGAAGTTCAACACTGACGATCCCTCTGTACCTTCAGGAACATTATAGAGCCTCAAATTCTCCCGTCGTGACCTGCTTTCCTGGTCCAATAGTTTATTTTCTTGCTGGCTTAGAACATTTATCATTTTACTCAGCACTTGCTCCATGTTCTGAACCCAGTCTTCAACCTTGTCAATTCGAGTTTCTGCTTCGGTAATTTTCTTATTTCCCGTAGTCAGTTCGATCCTGATATAATTTAGTTGTTCTTTCATCTCTTTGCGAAAGTCCCGTATTTCTTCAAGCACAGTTGCTAATCCTGCGGCGTGGTCTTGATTAGCATTAGTGTTCGTGTTAGCATCAGCGCCCTGCTCCAGAGCCAAAATGTTGTGGGCTGTTTGTTCTTCGGCTAAGCCCTTCTGTTTTGTATCCCTTTTCCTCATTGTGCCCCACGTCTGCTTTGTTATGTTTTTACAAAATTAAAGGTTTGATGGTTTTAAGGGGCTAAATATTTATTTTATTGAGAGAGTGTATCGACTAAGCTGCCATCCGGAGCGGTGACGTAACCGGAACCGGGAAAGACTGACTTTAAACAGCTCAGATTACCAGCTTAAACCTAACAATGGAGATAATGGGAGCACTGTGACTCCATTAAAACTCCTAAGTTTTCCTAAAGACTTCTGTTTTTAGTCTGCGACCGTGAAAATCATTTGGAGTGAGCCCAGCATTAGCCTTTACTAGTGGGCAAAGTTTATCTACAATGTTTCCCAAATGACTCGTGTTCCACTTGATGACCGATGGAACCAACCTAAGGGCTGCAGAGTCTATTGTTTTTAAAAAGAGGTTCAAGACCCATCTTTTTTACTCAAATTTCACAGATTTTTTATCTTAATTTCATGGATTTTGTTAGTTTACTTTTATTTTATTCAGTTTAACTCCATCTTTATCACATGGTTTTATGAAGTGTTTTGTGTGTATTTATATTATTTCTGCTTTTAGTTGTTCGTATTGTTTCTTAAGGTTATTTAATCATTGTCTTGCCTCCAGTGTTTTCCTCGTGGGGATCCTCCACGCTGGGGGTTTTCGCCCTTGTCCAGGTGGCTGGGTTCCTGCACTGCAGCCTTACGAATGTGGTGTGGACCCCAGTCGGCCATGATCTTTGTGGTTCCTATGGGCAACGGCCTCTGTGGATGTGGGTGGACTGGCTTCTGATGTGGACGAATCCCCATCATATAGTTTCCTCACAGCAGTGTCAAGCCAGATGTTTATTACTTTTAGCATTTTATACCTACATTGATTTCACAGACAGAAATTAGTAAGTCATGCAGAATGGGGGCAGCTGCTTTGTGTGTGTATGCATGCGTGTGAAAGACTTGTGTTTTATTATACAGGAAATGTTTTATCATGTAAAGCACTTTGTGTTGCCTTCTGCATGAAAAGTGCTTTATAAATAGAGTTTGATTTGATTATTAATGTGAAAAATCTTGTCTATGACAAAAAAAAAACTGTACATGTGGTTTTTGTATAGATACATCACTTCTGCTTCTGTATCCCGGTCTCAGCAAGAAAAGAAAAGTCAAAGGACTTCAGAGTTTGAAATGATCTTTATTAAGTAAACTCTACACTTTTAGTATTGCTTTTCTTTTCTTTCTAAATTAGAATCTTTTGTAATAAGTACATTATAGAACCCTTCAATCAAGCTACACTTCAGAGGAATACAAAAATATCACAGTACATTTTCTACAAAGTCAACTCCTTCTCCTGTGAGGTCCAGAACCAATCAGGTAGGCTCAGAACACCACCAGCTGCCAAGACAGAACATCAACATATGGTAGTAACAGCACCGTGGTGTGAGCTAATCACACTGAAGGGAGGCGCCACTGAAACAGACTGATGTCAGGTGAGCACTGGGACTCGTGCACTGCACAAATCAGGCAAGGGCTTTCCAGAACCACTGCACAGCTGCGTCTCAGAACCTGCTGATTCAATCAGAGAGCTGCTGAACACAGTGAGGTGTTTGTTTCTCCAGGACGGGTCACCTGCTTCCCGTTTGCTCCAGTGCGACGCTGCACTTCACAGGTTGTGCAGAGTAGTTGGACTGCTGTGGTGGATGCTTTGAAGACCGGCTGTGTATGGAACTTATCTGTTTTCAGTCATTCTTTGGTCAAATTAAACTGCGTGTTGTTTCCAGTGGAATTTTGTATCTGATAAAATGAGGCTTCCTCTTTAAAATGTCCAGAAATGTCCTGTGAAGCAGAATTATTTACCAAAAATGATGTTCAAATTTATGGATAATCCAGTGGAGCAAGGGAAGACAACTTTAGATAAACTTGGACAAAGAAAACCTTAGTAGTCGTGTTCTTTCAGTGGGGGTGGAAACAAAATATAAAAGCTGTTCAATGATACCCAGTTCCAGTGATGTTTCAGCTGATGGAGTCTTTCGCAGTGTCTGGAGCTGTCTCCATGTCACCCAGGCTGGCTGAAATGGAAATATGGATCCCACATGACAACAGCACCTCCAAGATTCCCACATTCTTTTCCTCTCTGCATACAAGTTGTTGTCTTTACATTTATCAAAAAGGATAAAAAAAAATGTATTCTGAGAGATCCTCAACCATTCTCACAATAAAATTTCTCATATTAACTGTTTTCTTGTCCCAAACTGCAAAAATTCACATCCATAGTGACAAGCTTTTGATGACTGAGGGCTAACAGCACCTACCACTCTGGACTGGAATGTTGCAGCATGAAAGCCACTCACACTCAGTGGTCTCTTTCAAAACAAACAAACAAACAAAAACACAGAAAACAGTGGAAATCAAATGAGCGTGAGATCACTGTCAGTGTTTAGGGGACAGAGAAAGAAAGGAGTACACAGTCTTTTCATAGATACACAAAGATGAACGGTAAATCAGGAAAGTGACCTCTGAGTGGACCAACACATAACTGGGGTTCTGTGGTTCAGGGATACCGAAGCTGATTGCACCGAAAATCCACACAGTCTTGACAGAGTTGGACATCATGGCTGTCTGGATCATTGAAGCTGTGCTGGAGGCGGCGTGCTCTCCTTCAGTATGCTTCTCAGGGGGAGAAGGTTGCCATCTCCAGGGAAATGCGCTGCCACAGCTCCTTGGTCTGCTTCCCTCTCTTCAGATTCTGCAGGACGTCATTAAACTGCATCATGCCCACAGGCGTCAGGCAGAAAGCACCTCGAGCACTGCGGATAATGTTGACAAAGTCATCGTAGTCAGCAGGCGTCAGGTGGATTAGCCGATGGTGGATGTACTGTAGAAAGGGAACAAAATATGAGTGAACATCCAGCTCACACCACACAACAGAGCTCATGCACGTCCAAGATCAACTGATGAGTGTTTAAATCTTTATCATCTCCATGAAGATTGACCCCTTAACGCAGTGTCTTGAATTTGCACCAAACTGTTTCCATTATGGAAGATAGCTTGGAAGAGGCATACTCAATATGTATCTGGAAACCTTTTGCAAGCACATGTTTTTTACTATGACCAGTTATAGTGGGGACTCAACTCAGCAGTGCCCACTAGTGGAGGAAGTGACTTAACCATGGCAATGCAAACGACGCATGGAAGTATGACGACGGCAACGTATGATGTTAGAAATAGACGTCACTATTTACATACATAAGGGAGCACGAATGGGAATTAACAGTTTTGAAATGCGGGAAACATGGTTGGAAGTTGTAATAAGATAAAAATTAGGGCTGTCAAAAATAACATGTTAACAGCTGTAACTAATAAATATAATTACCTGCATTAAAGTTTTTAACACAATTAACGCATTCGCAGCATGAAAAGCCACATACATCCATTTTTCTGTTATGGTGGGACGAGGAGAAACATGATGGAAAAAATGAGCCGAGTGGCTCTATGGATGGACTTGAGAATAAATGCAGCATTAATGGAGCAACCCATGAATGTCGCCTCCGTGGAGGATGGGGAGTTTTAACACACACTCTTTCCTGGTGAGAGGCTTCCACACCTGCACTTTTCCCACATTCTTTTGTGTCTGCTTTAGAGGCTGGTAGTCTCTGGTAGTCTGGTAGTCGTCTCTGGTAGTCTCTGGTAGTCTGGGAGTCGTCTCTGGTAGTCTCTGGTAGTCTGGGAGTCGTCTCTGGTAGTCTCTGGTAGTCTGGGAGTCGTCTCTGGTAGTCTCTGGTAGTCTGGGAGTCGTCTCTGGTAGTCTCTGGTAGTCTGGGAGTCGTCTCTGGTAGTCTCTGGTAGTCTGGGAGTCGTCTCTGGTAGTCTCTGGTAGTCTGGGAGTCGTCTCTGGTAGTCTCTGGTAGTCTGGGAGTCGTCTCTGGTAGTCTCTGGTAGTCTGGGAGTCGTCTCTGGTAGTCTCTGGTAGTCTGGGAGTCGTCTCTGGTAGTCTCTGGTAGTCTGGGAGTCGTCTCTGGTAGTCTCTGGTAGTCTGGGAGTCGTCTCTGGTAGTCTCTGGTAGTCTGGGAGTCGTCTCTGGTAGTCTCTGGTAGTCTGGGAGTCGTCTCTGGTAGTCTGGTAGTCTCTGGTAGTCTCGGTTTGTGCAGTGACGGCTGTCGGTGATCAGCTGATCAGCTTTTCTCTCTTGTTGAGTTTGGTTTTCGTTCAGCTGAGAAGGAGGAAACTAGCTGTTCATGGTTCACACTGCCACAAAGTCTTGTTGGCAGGACCTTCTCTAACACAGTAGCTGCTGGTGGGAGGCAGGGTTTATACTTCAGCTATGCAGGGGCGGGTCTAGAAAAGTTGTGATGGGAGGCAGAAGTACTGACCAGGAAAACAGGGGTAGAGATGAGACCTGTTTTTTTAGGTCTAGATTTTTATGAAATATTAACACAATTAAAGTGATCATCTAGAGAAACTAGTAAAACCAGCAGCCAATGATGTGTTTTACAAGCAGGTGTTACTTTGGGTGATGCTGCTGTAGGACTTTCACCACTGCTGCACAAACAATCACTTCAATGATAAAAGAAAAAGCTGTTTTTATCCAGATCATCAGTTTTATCAGAGTTTCTTCATCAGTGTTGTCTGTTTAACTTCAGTCGTTATTCAGAAATTATCTCCATGGAGACGGTTGGTGAGATGATGCTGGATGAATCCTGAATTATGATCTAGAACATGGTGGAGATAATGCAGAACAACATATAGAAGCACATTACATGCTGCCTTTACTGACTATTTGACATCTGACATTTACCCAAGTGAAGGGCAGTTAACAGTAAATATTTGTAGCATCGGCTCGTTCTGTTTTTCAACACTAAAAATGGGCTAATTTCAGGCATTTAAAAACTTCTGAATGGTCATTAATCATGATTAATTTGTAAGCTGTGATTAATCATGATTAATGTGAAAGCTGTGATTAATCTGATTAAAAATTTAAATAATTTGACAGCTCTAATAAAAATATTTACCAGTTTATTGTGTATTTACACAGCTAATAAAATTGAGGTAAACTCCATGTGACAAATATTTTTTAAGCTATTTAAATATTTTGGTTTATAGCAAATTAATGACACTTGTCCACAATGGCTACATCCAGTTAAATGTAAACAATGCAGAATTTAGAAGATTTTCAGTAGAAGTTTCTTAGGAAATGCCACTCTTGTTTCTTTCTGTAACGAATGTTTACTTCATGTTCTGAAAGAAGCCTTGTTGGGTTAGAGTTTACTATGTATATACATTATATATATTTATTTGTATATTATCCATAAATTAAATAACATGACATTCAATAGTTAATACTTACAAAAGTTGGTCTAATAGTCAGGACACTGAAAATAGTTTTTCATTTTAATAGTTTGAAACAGAAAAATTCTATTTTATCGTCTTTTTCATTGCTTGTGTCCTCGCTTGGTGTCGCAAACTTGCATCGTACCCTAATTTCCATCTTCTATTTTCTTTTCTTTTTCTGGATGGAACAGCTCTAGTTGGAAAGACTCAAAGTGTTTAGATGGAGTCATCTGGTTTTCTCAGCTGTTTCTAGGCCACCACTGCCCTATGATTAAAAACCAAACAAAAGGGAAACAAGGAGACTGTGTTGTTCATCTATCCATCCATCCATCTCTTAGGCAGAGCTTGACCACTCTCCAAAGGAAACTCATATGAGGAGCTTATATCTGCAACCTTTTTCTTTCCATCACTACAAAGTAAGGATGGAAACATATATAGACCAGTAAGTCCAGAGCTTTGCCTTTTGACTCAGCTCTCCTTTCCATAACAGACCAGAACAGCTCCTTCATTACTGCTGACAAAGTCTCAATCTGTTGGTCACCCTCACACTGTCCCGAGATACTTGAACTCCTGCACCTGACGCAAATACTCCTTCCCAACCCGGAGGGTCTGCTCCACCCCTTTGCAGTTGAGAACCACGCCTCACATAAGTCAGATGTCACAATGTGAATTAGGAGGAAACTTTATAGAGTGGATCAAATGATTTAATCCTGCTTCATCCTTTCTTAACCCCACCAGCTATGCTAGAAAAAAATAGTTATTTATGAATATTAGTGTATAGATGTCCAGTATGTGGTTAAAATCTAAAGCAGCTAAAGCTGGATTCATAGTCATGTGGCGTGTGGTAGGGCCGGTCTAGCTGACGCTGGAGCGTAAGTTTACAGCTCCAAAAGTCCGGAACCACGTCATCACAAACCAACCAATTACAAGGCCGTGCATCCGTGCTGTTAGCAGGTGTGCACGTCGGGTGTGGCAGAGGTGCGTGTCAAGCCTCCGCAGACCTATGCAGAGCATATGGCGGTGATGGCATAGTCGCATGAGTATAAAGACACCACTGGTTTCTGCCCACAATGGAGTGAGAGTGCTGCACCTGCAGGTAGGCCTGTTGACAGCGCTGAACGAGCTGGTGGAAAGCAGGCGTTCTGAGGTGGGCGTGGATGTGAGCGGGGTTCAGCCTCTGTAGAGCCTCCATGATGATCTCCTGCAGGACGAAAGGGCTGAGGACTCCCTTTGCTGCTCCAACGCAGAACTGGTACACATAGTTTACTCCTGATGGGAAGAAAAGACAGAGAAGAGGAAGAGGAAGAAGAGGCAATGGTTAAAGAAGCTGATGTTTCCTTTTAGTTCAATTTATTCCCAAATTCACAGTAGAAAAGATCCTCAAGCACTTCACAGATGAAGCTCAAGTAAACTCTAAATACATGTTCCAGTTCTCATTGTGTTCACACTTAATATCAGACTTTATTTAAAATAATTCACTGCCAGCAACTAATCTCTATTTTTTTTTCCAGAATGTCTACAGTATCAAAAGAGTCAGAAGAGGAATCAGAATCAGAAGGAATCTCTGTGTGCATGGGACAAGGCTGGAAGTTGGTGATCATCTGCATTAAAAGCAGACATGATTCTCTACTGGAAACCACTGCATGGACTCAGGAAGACTTCCAGAAACCACCGTCTGTGAACACAGTTCACCCTGAAATGTACAGGTGCTCGTCATAAAATTAGAATATCAAGAAAGAGTTGATTTCAGCAATTCCATTCAAAAAGTGAAACTTGTATAATGTAGACATTCATTCCTCACAGATTTACTTAAGACGGATAAAAAACAAGGATTTCTAGAAATGTTGGTCAACTGAAAAGTACGAAGATGGAAAGTATGAACATGAAAAGTATGACAGGTACAGCACTCTGTACTTAGTCGGGCTCCTTTAGCCTGAACTCCTGCAGCATGCGGCGTGGCATGGAGTCCATCAGTCTGTGGCTCTGCTCAGGTGTTATGAGCCCAGGTTGCTCTGATAGTGGCCTTCATCTCTTCTGTATCGTTGGGTCTGGCGTATCACATCTTCCTCTTCACAATACCCCATAGATGTTCTACGGGGTTCAGGTGAGGCCAGTTTGCTGGCCAGTTAAGAACAGGGACACCATGGTCCTTAAACCAGGTCCTGGTAGCTTTGGTACTGTGTGCAGGTGAAAAGTCCTGATGGAAAATGAATTCTGCTTCTCCATAAAGTTGGTCAGCAGCAGGAAGCAGGAAGTTCTCTAAAACTTAACCTAAAACTTAACTAAAACCTAACCCTAACC
>CM047989.1:34115990-34127222 GCA_026261665.1 Melanotaenia duboulayi | reverse complement strand
AGGCATCGTGCTGCTTGTTAGCCTAGCGTCAGCA
The DNA here is from genome assembly GCA_026261665.1 of Melanotaenia duboulayi. Taxonomy (NCBI): domain Eukaryota; kingdom Metazoa; phylum Chordata; class Actinopteri; order Atheriniformes; family Melanotaeniidae; genus Melanotaenia; species Melanotaenia duboulayi. The sequence continues at coordinate 34,127,188 of CM047989.1, read as the reverse complement.
CCTTTCCAAGCTACTTAGTTTTAGCTGAGTGCTATGTGTGGGCTTCAGCTGTGTGTAGGCCACGCACACCGAGTGCTGAAGATAAAAGAGCTATGAAAGATGCTGCGGTTTCTTGTAAAAATTCTTTAGTCCCAGAGACATAGGTATCAAAAAACTACTGTGGGTGGGTTTGTAGGTAAAAAAGAGGAAAGATCATTGTACAAATCAAAATAAAAAGAGGAAGAATGCAGCAGAAGCAAAAGCAGGAAGAGTCTGATATAACATACATCTTGATCTCCCTGATGTACACGATGTTGCCAACAGTATTGGCTCACCGGCCTTGACTCTCATATAAACTTCCAAAATCCTATTCTTAAACTACAGGTTTAGGAGTTTGTTAGGAGCCATGGAAGTGATTGGAACACCTGATTTCAGTTATTTGGATGGGTGAGTGAATCCTTTTGGCTAGATAGGATACGTGGGGATTTTATTCCACTCCAGTGGAGCTGTAACAGAAAAAGCTTACTGTCCTGTCACTTTTCCCTCTCAAGACCCCCCTTGCGATTTGATTTGTATTAACTTTAATGGTTACAAAACATTCAAGAGGAAGCGGAACCATGTGTGATTTTTATAAAGAAGACATATTTTTGTATATTTCATTCTACTGTCCCAGTCCATGAGACCGCACTGTCTTAGGATTATACAACAGTGTAATTGTTTAGTCTTTTTGTCTAAGATTTTAAGGTGCCATCAGATTCAGCTCATATTTTTCATCAAATGGTAAAATGTTTCATCTATGTTTTCATCTTCTACTGGGAATAAAATGACTTAATGGGATTCTGCTTTTATTTCCAGTGTATTTCCAGTGTTGATTCATTTGGAGTTGTAGTTTTTTTGTTTGTTTGTTTTTTTTGAGGAATCTGACAGCTCGAGTTCAATAATGAGGAAGAATCTGCTGAGGGAATGGTTGTCATGGTAATAATCATAAATTCAGAGTGACCTCTGGGTGCCACTTGTGTCTGACGTTCTCAAAGGAGGCGGGGCTTGAGATGGAGAAGCAGATGATGAAGACATTGGTCTGCGGGTAGGACAGTGTCCTGAGCCGGTCGTACTCCTCCTGTCCCGCCGTGTCCCACAGGTTTAGGCTGATGACCCTGCCGTCCACAGTCACCTGAATGCACCACACACAGTCTGTCTGCAGCTTCTGGACCAGTTAACAGGTGGAAAACACTTGAAGAGGAGACGTACCTGGCTGCTGTAGTTGTCAAAAACAGTAGGAATGTACTCTTTAGGAAAGGCCCCGGTGGTGTAGGAAATAAGGAGGCAGGTCTTGCCCACGGCGCCATCACCCACAACCACACACTTAATGGTCTGCATGACGTGGATGCTCAGAAACCTGCAGCACAGAAAGTAAAGCTGGACTCAGCCATGCAACAAAACCATGTCTACAGACATAAAACCAAGTCCAAAGACACAGAACCACGTCCACAGATACAGAACGACGTCCATCGAGAGGGATCCACGTCTACAGACATGAGACCGCGTCCACAGATATGAAACCACATCCAGAGACAGGGATCTACGTCTACAGACACGGAACCATGTACACAGACACAAGACCATATCCACTGACACGGTACCACGTCCACAGAGACGGAACCACGTCTACAGACAAGGACCTACATCCACAGACACAGAACCACATCTACAGTTACAGAACGATGTCCACAGACACAGAACTACGACCACAAACCGGGAACCACGTCCGCAGACATGGTAGCACGTCCAAAGACACAAGACCACATCTACAGACGCAGAACCTACGCCTACAGACATGGAATCAATTCCACAGACACGGAACCACAGACACGGAACCACATCCACACACAGGGAACCACGTCCACAGACATGGAAACACATCTACAGACACAAAACCACGTCCACAGACCGGGAACCACATCTACAGACATGAGACCAGGTTCACAGATACAGAACTATATCCACAGACAGGGAACCATGTACATAGATACAGAACCCAGACTCCAGACTGTGTTGGACTTGTCTGGGAGTAGGGTCACCCAACGTCAGCATGAAGCCGTTACTTATTTTTTTCTGTTCTTTATTGCTCAGCTGACTTCATGTTTTTACTTTCCATCCAACAGATTAAATCAGCAGCTGAAACTTCTCTGCCGTTTAGGTTTCGGTCCGTTCGGATGCAGCAGTTTACCTCCAGAGTGTGATAGAAGCACTTTTCTTATTGGAGCTGTCACAGATACTTCAGGCTTTTCTGGATTTCTCAGTTTGTTCGGGGATGCCTGATGTCCATTGTCTGCCTGCAGAGAGGAGGAGGGTATTTTTGTTTATGGAAATGATTTCAGTGGAAGGAAACAAAACGGAGATGTTATCCTGAACACACACAGATTTGCATAGGAGTGTGAATATTTTCCACCAGTAAAAGTATCATACCATTCATCCAGTGTACCATTAGCAGGACCACAGTGTTTACTTTCTAGTTTCATAACTAAATTATAAACACAATATAATATGACAAAGTACTGTTTTATCATATTTACCACTGTAATCCATCATTTCTGGCTGCAAAGGAACTTCAATGTGTAATTATTTTATAGGAAATTCCACCAGTTTGAGTTAGGCATTGTTCATGAATGTTTTCCCAATTTTGTTATCAAAGGATTATTTATCCAGTTGTGGGAATACCACAAGGCTGTTTGGTGCTTTGTTCAGAAATCATGACATCTGGTTTTATTTCTAGGCAGACAATTCTGGTCGATTTTCCTCTGAAAAACTCTGTTCAACCTCTCTGACTTCCATTAGGTGATTGCTGAGATTCGGTCTTTCTCAGTTCAATGAAATGTGAGCTAAGATAATACTTTTTTTTAAATCCAGAGGCTCATTGCAAACTGTGGCATCAGTTTCTGAGCATGTGCACAAATGATGCTTCAGACTGAAAAAGCTGGAGGCTGTTAAACACAAATTCAACTACAGATAAAGTTCTCATTTAACCTGACATAAAGTAATCCTCTTTATCTCAGTGTTTCTTCCTCGTCTGCCTCTGGCTCTCAGCAGACTGAAAAAAGAGGGAATCACCATGGTAACCTGTGGAATATTCCGTCATGGCTGCGCCAGATGTTTTGTTGGTTGTTATTTCAACTCGGCTTTAAACGTGGAACATAACACCAATGTTCCTCATGCATGCACTGGTTTCATTGGTTTTAGCTTCTATGGGTTTTAATGAAATAGATTTTTTTCTTGTTTGGGCAAAAACCAGCTGGAGCAGCAACAAAGGAGGATGGATGATTCTTTAGATTTTTATCTGAAGATGAAAACGAGGCAGATGATGTTATTTCTTTTGGGCCGTGAGCTGAAACTCCACATGTGTGATGGGCAACGTGGTGTTAGGGACGCCACCCTCTCTGGGTGAAATCAAGCGTGCAAGTGTTGTAACTCAAATATTTGGAAACACCAAAGCTTCCAGAAGGTGAATGTCATCATGGTTTCATGTTGAAATAAAACCGTAACGTTAATACGACCTGAACGACAAAAAAGGCAAAATTATTTAATCTTTCACAAGAGGAAGAGGGTTTTCTTTTCTATGGATTGTTTTGCTGTTGTTTTTGAGCATTGAAGAGTTGCGTTTGGCTGCACTTCCTCTGATATCCACTAGATACTGCTGTGAGAAAACTGATCTGAACTGGAAAAAATCCAACTTCTCTCTGCAAACACTAAGAAAAAAGCAGTTAAGAGCCATTAGCATCTCTTAGCAGCCAACAGGAGTCAGTGATGTTGCTGCACATGAATCACACTACGTTAGTCTGAGCTCTGCGTTCGATGCTTCTATGGAGAGTTTGTAAAGTGTTTAAACCATTTTGTGTGTAATTTAGGGTACTTGCAAATGAATGTTCTATCTAGAAATTACACACACAAAAAAGGTTTACACAAAAATGTACATTAAAAGTCTACACACAAATTGATCACATTCAGCCTCACAAATTTAATAGTTTCATGTTCAAAAAGGCTCAAACAGAGGAATTGTTAAGTATATGCACAGGAATCGCCTGGTACGCACGGACAAATCTGTATCTACGTACAGATCAGACTCTTCCAGCCTCACCGCTTCGTCTGCAGGATGCGTTTATGTGCTGGTGGAAAGCTGGGTGATCTGGATTTTCTTCTTTAGTTATTTCAAAGTGGGAAAAATACTTTCTATGACAGAATATTTGGCCTTTCAACAGTGAAAGATAGACAGATAAATTAATCCACAGTAGATAAAAAGACCTTAGTTTTATCCAAAGAATCATCTCGCGGAGTTGCAAAGCTAAACTGTAAATGGATAAAACTTCTGCTTCAAAACAACAACCCGATTTCTGCATCACTTCTGCCCAAAAAAAGCACCATCACAGGGAATTTGTGTTCGAAGAACTTTGACAGCCCTAGAAATTTATTAAGGCAAATATTGTAGATATTTTTTAAATGTGGGAATTGAAATGTGAATTCTGACTTCTAAACCTTCCACTGTTGATCATGTGATCTTAAATTCCCTGGAAAACTGCTCTCGTTCACATATGTGACCCACCATGGGGAAACCAGCAACAAGTCGGCAAGTTGGTCTGGAAGTCCAGAATACAACAACAAACTCTGGCTGACATTCTGGCCAGAGAGATCGGCATGTTACCACCAGCCTAGAGAGTGAAATCTGCTGAGGAGCTTGTTGTAAAATGGTTTCTGTAGAAGAGTCAGATCCTTCTAATGAGCAGTTATGTTAAATGCCAGTGATAAAGAACACAAGGATTATATGTGCCTTTCAGGGGAGCGCACAGCTTGTAAATCAAGCTCCAAAGCTCTGTGGAACCAGCTTCTCCCGAACATCCCGTACAGATCTCTGCTGTCAGAGCCAACAGAACAACCAGCAGCTCCAACGGAGTGCAAAGAGGCCTGAAGCAGTCCAAAAGCCCAGGATCATATGGACCTTGTGCAAAAAGAGAGGGCTGCTACCTGCAGAAAGACCTGCGTCATTTGGTCTTAGCAGGTATTTATCACACACCACAGGCTGTTTCTCGTCATTCATTTATAAGACTGGTGTAAAAATTCCACACACATCTTTTTATCTAACCCTTTTCTTCCCTCTGTGTTTTTCAGATGCACTTCCTCTCAATTCCTCTTCAGCTTGGGCCAGTATGCTGCCTGACACTATGGAAACGTGGCCTTTTAGGTGTTTCCATTGAAGTGTTGCAAAAGCAGGTGAATTTCTTGATGGATGAAGGCAAGTCATCAGTAAGAGGAGCGATGAGGTCCTCTGCTACATCCATCACTACTTCAGCAACCTGGCGCTGGAGAAACAGATGTGGATCTTCATTGGGACAATTGCAGAGGACACAACAACTTCATGGTCTGGCATGGCACCTGACAAGTTGAACAAAGCTTCACTCCACGCTCAGTATCCACCTCCTGGTTGCTGGCCAAACCTAGTTTGCCCTGGTGGTTTTGGACTGATCAAACAACTGTTCATGAAGACCAGAGTCAACACCCTGACAGACATCACCAAGGCTATTTTGTTATTTGGCCTAAAAATCTATTTTTTAAAGTCATGGACATGCATGACATCTAACTTCCTCCCACTGTGGTCCCTGCTGTTAGCAGGTGGTGGGAAATAGTTCTACTGAGAGTCGCCTCAATGTCCCACAGCTGGTTGGACAAGCAGGTGCTGGACTTTCCACTGGCTGCCGCACCTGAGTCCTTCCTTCCAAAAGCTCCCACAAATCAAGTGTTATCAGCACTTCAGTTATTTATGTTCATCCTCTCTGTGTACGTGTCAATAAAACACTAGTTTGGGTGAAATGTATTTCTTAAGGAAACAGATGGTTCTATTCAGCTGTTATGTGCTAATGTTCTGTCCCACCTTTGAGGCCAGCAGACCAGGGGCCTCGTTTCTAAAGCTGGTGTAGGAACAAAAACTGGCGTACGCCAAATATAGTCAACTTATGGGATTTATAAAAACCAAACTTTCTGAAACAGAAAACACCGACCCCACCAATCCAGAATAAAATCAAGGAAATGATGTGAAATGTGACATTTGTGTACAATCCACTATTACCTTTCGCACCACATGCTAGAAATTAAACGCGTTCCATATTAATCCTCCTAAGAGCCACGCTCGGGAAAAACCAGGATTTCCAGGAAAAAGGGAGATGATATTAATAAGAAGCTCAACCACTAAAACATGTTCTGTCATTGTGGAACAAAACTTCATGTTATAAAACCATCCAGATAAATAAGGAGCCAGTCTGCTGCCAGCATGTAGCAGCCAGTGTGGAAAGTAGCTTTGGTCCTTCGTTCCAGCAGAGCGGGACCAGACTGGAGGCTGGAGGTCTAGAAGTGATGCTACGCTAACGAAACACACAAGAGGAGGATTTCCTTTTTTTTTTTTTTACTTATTCTTACACAATGTTCTACCGAAATATATCCATCCAGACGTTCCGACTCCTCTGGCATTTCTTCCCTTCTGACACTGTGATGACAGCGTCTCCACCTGCTGCACTATTCTGTCTTTCTGACACCAGTAACGTCCATGCCGTGTTCACCAGTTAAAACTTTTACGCTTTTCAACATGCTTCATCAGGATCTCTGTCTCACACCGAAAACTTCCACTTCTTCCCTTTTTTCCCCTCCCGCGCGAGACTAGGGCTGCAACAATAGTCGACAATAAAAATAGTCGACAACGAATTTAGTCGACGACTATTGTCGGCAAAAAAAACAAAACAAAAACTACAGAGTGAGATATCGTCTTCTAATCCTATCTCTGCTGAGAGTTGCACAATGCACATGCGCAAAGAGAGGGGAAAAAAGATAGAGTGAGACATTGTCTTCTTTCTTTTTTTTTTATCTCTGCTGAGAGTTGCACATGCAAAGTCTGCCAGGGGAAAATTATGTTGGTGGTCCAGGGAGGAAAACCGCGGTGGAGAACAGTAAAAGTCTGGGATAACTTCACGTTAAACTTACAAAATAAATAAAATACATGTGAAATTTGTAAAGCGGACCTTGTGTACCACGGAAGTACGTCTGCAATGCTCAAATTTTTAAAGACGAGAAATGTCGGACTTACATAACAACCTTATGCAAGATTTCAAAGCTGAAAGTGAAATAAGATCCATTTAATAATCATGAGGTACATAATCCAATTGGTCGACTAGTCGTTTTAATAGTCGGTGACTAATCCACCATCAGAATAGTCATTAGTTGCAGCCCTACCCAAGACGTCATGGAAACGATGTGATGAATATGTATTACAGGTGTCCACCTGAACGTTTATAACCACCATGTGGGCGGGGCAAGGCGTTCCCTCACCTGCGCCGCTTTAGAGTTGATTCTGATTTATAAACAGAAACAGGCGTGGGATGTGTGTGCGCACACTTTTATAAATCTGAAAGTAGAAGTGTGCTGCAGACGCTGCCTGTAGTTTGCTTTGCTACGCTCAGTTTGATAAATGAGGCCCCTGGAGTGGTGCTTGTTAGAACTGATGCAGAGCCGGTCTGGTTTCAGCTAGTGAGCAACCCAGGAGTTTTGCCCCCTGATGATGGTCTTCCGGTCCTGGTCCCATCTGGACCATCCATGGACAGGCAGACACGTATCTATGGAAAGATTAGCCCATTGTCTTTGAACGAGGCAAAACGTAACATGTTCAGTAGCAAAGTCCGAGCCCAGACGAGCACAGAGATGAGGATGATGGTGGAATATCGCTAGTTTCCCTGCATATAGACTGATGGACAGAACACAGTGTGGCTGCAGCCCCTGTAGGGTTGGAAGGTAGAAGAATGAGGGGCAGCATAACTGTAATATACACCATGTTGCTTGTGGCTTGACAAAAGGCAAATTATCACATGTATTTCTCCCTTATCAGTTCAGAAAGTGGTGAAAAGTTAACATTAATTACAACCTTTTGTCTCTCTGGGAATCCACCTGGAATTGCTTCCAGGTGGATTCCCAGATGTCCTTTTGACAACCATTTAGGGGGGTGTTTAAACTTAAGTGATGCAGAGGAGGCCAGCTTTTGTTACCGCCCACACCTGGCTCCCCAGGTAGGGGTTAATCCTTGAAAAGTTTGAGGCCTGAATTCTCACAAAACAGTTTGGGGATGCCAACATTTAAATGGTCACATTTTCTTAAAATATTTTTGGATTTCCATGTGTTAGATGTTGTCAGAAAGCTTAGAAACTACACTTTAAGAACCCGTAAATAACTCAAAATGACATTCAGGAGACTTCTTCCTGGTTTTTCTGTGACTGGACACATTTCTCTGCTGCTGTTGTCAGAAGGTGAAAAAACTCCAAATTCTGTCTGAAAAGTGTCTTTTTAGATCGAGAATATACCTGCTAAAACCTTGCGTGTTTATGGGTTCTTTTTAGGGTTGTTTGTAAATGTCCTCAGAAATTAATACTGTTTTTGATTACAGCGCATGAAAGTGCAGAGCAGGAGAATAAAACAGGAAACAACTGAAACCGTGTGGCTTCATGACATCAGGTTTTTCCCAGCAGACTTTGGCTGCATTAATTTAGAAAATAATTTGCAACACTGTCAGCTAGCTGGCCAACACAGCTGTTGCTAATTACTGCTGTAGGATCATGTTTCACTATTTCCTGTGTTAAACATTTATTAGAATGTAGGATTATATTAATCAGCTCAGTATATTGTGTCATACACTTCTGCAGCTTTACACGGTGGAATATTTCTAATATAACACATTAGATATGCAGGCTTAGGACACCCACGCACATGAAACCATTTTAATTATCTCGAAACTGTAGAAGTTGGTGTGCCAACTCTCTGTGAGTTTCCAGTCACACACACAGTCCAGATAGAAGAGCAGTGACCGATAAGAAGAAACTCTGCCCAACAACAGAGGCTAGCCAATCTGGAGTCAGATGATGGGTGCGGTGAGCCCACCTCCTGGCCCCGGACCTGCGTGAAACCTTTGGGGCTGTTTTGTTCTTCTCTTCTCCAGACACAACAGATTGAATTTGACAGTGCAACTGAAGAGGCCCAGCAGGAATGCCTCTAATGACCTACTGACCTGCAGCGTAGGTGTCCCCCAGGGGACGGTCCTGATCCTGTTTCTTTCTACTCTGCAGACCTCGGACAAACAGACAGCTGCATTCTGCAGAGGTTCTCAGATGACTCTGTGATTGTTGGACTGATCACTGAGGACCATGACGTGGACTACAGTGGACTGACGCATAACTTTGTGGACTGGTGTCAGCAAAACCACCTCCTGATCAATGCAGGGAAAACATAGGACATGCTGGTGGATTTTCACAGACACCGGTCTGCTGTCCCCTCACCGGTGAACATCCAGGAAACAAACATTGAGAGAGAGGACTCTTAAAAGAACCTGGGTGTTCACCTAGATCATAAACTGGACTGGACTCAAACATGGACCACTGGAAGGGTCAGAGCAGGTCTATCTTCCGAGTAGATGAAGGGGGACTCCTGAGGACCTCCTATGACTCTTGGTCCTTTTAATTTGCTTTTACCCTCTGTGTTGTGTGTGTGTTTGATGGGAAGGGGTGGGGGGTGGGCTTGCCGCTCTTGGGTTGGGGTTCTGGGGGATTTTACTTTCTGTAAAGCACCTTGAGTTGCTATTTTTATGTATGAAAGGTGCTATATAAATAAAGTTTGATTTGATTTGTGGTGGATTTCCCATCCTATACGGTGTGGTCTTCTGGAGCAGCAGCATCACAGAGAGGGAGAAGCTGGACTAAGTCATCATAAAGTCCAGCTCTGTCCTGGGCTGGTCTCTGGACTCTGCAGGTGGTAGGTGACCTCCATGCTGAGTCCCCCCTTGCAGAACTAGACCATGAGTCCACCCTTGCAGGACTGGAACATGAGTCCCCTTTGCAGGACCCCTGTCTGGTTTGGAGAGCAGCTTCAGGGACAGACTGGTCCATCCTTGTGGAAAGGAGAGATACCGCAGGTCTTTCCTCCTACTGCTGTCACACTTTACGATGAACACATGAGACTGTCGTTACATGTTTACATACATGTTTATGTACATTTTATGTACATGTTTATGTGCATGTTTATAAGGAAGACAGGTTTTGAACCTCACAGGGTCTGAATGAACAGGACATGAGCTGAACCATTACCCTCCTGCATCAGATTTTCAGCCTGAAGCGAACACTGAAACCACCCCGTCTAAAAACAGACTTGTGGCTCTGTGAGAGGAATAAAGAAAGAGGAAGATGAGTCGACACCAGTAAGCAGCAGCAGGCTGAACTGGTTGTGTAAAAACTGCTTCCCTCCGAGATGCGTTTCAGTGTGAATGTGAAACGTGTTGATTTATTTTAACGTCCAACATCAGTTTAAATATAAGAAAGAGGAAACTGAGTCTGAGAGCCGAACCACAACATTGCTGCTGAGTCTGCTGGTAGCAGGTGAAGGTACGGGTTCAAATAAACCGCTGGTTTCTAAATGGGATTAACATTTTAAAACCTTTAGTCCTGATCCAGAATCCTGATCCAGAGTCCTCATATTTTCGTTGTGGTCTTGATCAACAGTTTTCCAGTTTTCAAAATTCTTTCAAAGTCTTTCTTTGGACATTTTTAGCTTTATTTCCAGTTTTAGTCGGGTCCTGGTACCAGACCCTTTCCATAGGAAACTAACTGTGAGTACTGAATCCTTCAGGCAGAATTAGGCTGCTAACTCGAGATGAACAGCAGAATTCACAACAAAGATAACATGCCAGATAAACCAGCACCACTGTGGTCACCAGCCTAAAGAGAGAAAGCAGGAAAACTGAGCGGAAGTGGCAAAAAATGAACTTCAGACTGACTCTRAGCTGTAGAAACAAAGCCTGCGTAGCTATAACACTGAGCTGTGAAGGCCAGAGAKCTGCATTTATCTGGAATGATCCACAAGAACATCAACAATCCTCTSTGTTTGCTAYGATGGAAAACTTCCAGTTCAGCCCAGAGCTCCTCTCCACTGAGAAATAAAGCCAMCTGTTTTAGCYAAAACATTAAAACCATTAGACAAAATATTCATTCCACACAGTCACACAAGAAAACTAGTCTGTGTCTAAAACCTGGAAATAATTCTGATGTTATGTCAAGTTTTATGTGGTGGATTTAAAAATTTAAATTTAAAAATAGTTTGGCATCTGAAACATCATGACATCATGTGCGCAGGCGCCGCGTGAGTGGCGACTT
>CM047989.1:33267664-33280852 GCA_026261665.1 Melanotaenia duboulayi | reverse complement strand
GATATTTATTTCAAAATGTTGTATTTATTGATTTCATTATTAATCTTTTGTGCTTATTTATTTCAAAATGTTGTATTTATTTATTTAATTATGAATCTTTCGGGCTTCCATAGTTTTCAGGGTAAAAAGATGTTGCTGGAAAATCTTTAAACCTCCTGGTGAGGTGATCATGGTGCGGCCAGCAGGATGTGGAGAGGCTCACCGCGGTACACAGGCTGTATCCCGGCCCGAAGTCGAAGCGACACTGCTGTTCCATGGAGTACTGAAAGCCCGGAAGCTGAGGCTGAGCCGGCCACTCGTGGTTGAAGGGGTCGTCCCGCAGGCAGTCGTAGGTGCTGCAGGTGAAACAAATATGGTTAGGACGTAATGAGATGCCCATCTTACTAACTAATGTGTGGTAGGCGGAGTATCTACAATGTTTGAATTATTAATTAGGGTCCTGACACAAATAGATGTATATGCAAATTTCCTGTTAACTGTACGGCCACGCCCACTTTTGATGTGTTTTTTCACACACTGTGATGTGCTAAGTCACAATGATTACCACATCCACTTGAAAGTGTGTCAGAACTTGCAAACACACCAGCAACCTGTGAAGACCTATCAAAAGCCTCCTGGACCGATAGGTCAATCCAAACAAGAAGTTGGTAATTTTTAATTGATGTGTAATCTTTGTGCCTTACATTTGAATAAAACGCTCATAAATGTAATCAAATCAGCCTGAAACTTGTTGAGGATAAGCATGTCCCCCTTGTGATTAAAAGTTATGAAAAGCCTGTCGATACATTAAAGGGCATGGCAGTGGCGCCTGCTCAATGTTGATGTGTCACCATTTAACATTAAGTCTTTCTATCTGAAACAGCAGCCAGTGTGTATCAAACCTCCTGGACACATCTACATCTCAGTATGCTTTTATCACCATAGCCCCGCCCACTACAAACAGGAATTCTCATATTGTTTCACTATAAATAGCCTTTACCAGCTAATAAAACACATTCATTTCATCTTTCGTCGAGATGGGATGGTCAGGGTGGTCGTCAAGAACTGCAGCCTTCACAAACACCAGGGCACTTCACAGGTGCAGCGTGCGCAGGTGCAGCACTGCTTGCAGCTTTAATTCTTCTCATTTGTGCTTGTGTGCTATGGTTGTTACTGCAGGATTCCAACAGAGGGCGCAATAGAGAACTAAGACCAGGTAGAGAGGCTGAATTTGTAGGACTTAAACAAAACGATAACCATGGAGACGATAGAGGAGGATAGTGATTGGTTCATTTAGAGATCACAGCAGGAAAGCTACAGCAGTGTATAGATGGTCTGTAAGAACCCTAGACCAGAACGCCAGGTCTAGTCTTTGAAACTTTCTCTGGATATTATTGCTGTTCACCTTGTGACCTTCCAGCTAGTCAAACCGGTTCCACATTCACAGCTTGTGAATGTGTAGTGTTAATTTCTGAGGACGTGGATAAACTTTTATACTCACTGCAGGTACATGTGCAGCTCCCTCCAGCTGCACCTGGACCAGTGGTAACGATAGAAGGTGGCCTGGACCCGCGGAGACATGATGCTTCCCAACGGCACATCATCAGCACAGTCATTGGCCTCACCGTCATGCTCCATACCTAACCTGAAGACAAACAAAAGAAAGACTTTGTGAATATGAATTCAAAGTTTCCTCATACAGTCATCAGGAGTCACTGAGAACTAAAAATGTCTCATATTCATGAGTGTTTCTAAGGACCAAGAAGATAATGTCTCTTAATGGATCCCCTGGTAGAAAGGAGTATCTCCAAATGGACATCTGACAGCTATTATCTGCACTACTGTTGTAAATTCTGAATGTAATGTGTTTTGTGTCTTACACATGTCCTGTTTCATGCGCAGCTACAAAAGCCGATGAAAAGCCGTCCTCTAAGACGAGAACACAGCTCCGATGCAAGTGACACATCCCTGTAACTGGAGCATAACCTACAGAGGAAGGTCAGGCGGTCAGATTAGAGTCACATGACTTCAGTATCATGCTTATTGTCCTTACAGAGAACATGTCTTTTATTGTAGCATTTGTAGTAGTGTTTCAGATGGCAAAGAGGTCTTGCTGGTCATTTAGCTAATGTTAGTTAGCAGTCGAGTCATTAATGTCAGTGATGGTATAATTATTAGTACCCTGCATGCCGAAGGGGCCGAACTCCTGCCTGGTCAGGTAGATGGTATGATCGTGCTGCTCGGCATGACTCTGCTCCCTCTGTTGGTGGTACGACCATCCACAAACGTTCTCCAGACTCTTTTGAGGGTTCCCCACAGAGATCAGCTCCTGGGACTGACAGAGGAACAGGGGTTAAATACAATCCCATACGTTTTAATGCGACATGACCAGATCTGAGCCAGTACAACACAATAAGGTACAATATGGTACAATACAATATGACAGAATGTGAAATAATATACTTTATTGTGCAGTTTACTGGAAATTAGTTTGGGATATAAGTGTGTTACGACCCCAGGCCTGATGACTGAGGTTGTATTGGCAACAGCAGGGTCCTCAGCAATAGATGACAGCTCCGCCATCTCACGCCCTTCCTGCTGCATCCTGATTAGGCTCCCGCTACACCTGTCAGCCAAGAAGTTCCCGTCCTCCTCTCCGCCATCAGTCACTCCGGCTGGGACTTGAAAAGGGAGGGGAATACAGCAATCGAGGCAGCTGTGTTCTTCCAGGCTCACAGTGTGCCAGGCTGGGATTTTGGTGGTTTAGACGTTGGTCTTTGTGTGTGCTTAGTAGTGGTTTCTATGCCCTTTGGGCTAGTACTTGGGACTGTGAACAGAGTGTTTACTGGTGATAACGGGCGGAGAAGCTCTCACCTTTTTGTGTTAAGTTTCCTTTGTGTTTGACTTAGATAGACGCTCACCTTTTGTGAGTCAATTTTGGTTTACCTTGTGTAGTAGAGATCTTGGCTAAGTTTCCTTATTTATAATTGTTGGTAACCTTTACGTTGTGAGATATGGACACCTTTAGTTTATTCTGTATTATCATTTAACTGGTAAACCGTAATAGAAAGGCACCTTTCGTTTATTATGCTGTTTTGTTGACTGTTTTATTGTTACTTTACCCCTGAACCTGGGTTTTGTAATAAATATTATTATTATTATACTTGGTCAATAGAAAGATAAAAACAGATCTAGAACAAAGTGGTCTGACTGGAAAACCCTTTGTGTGGTTAGGAGGGGATTTCTTACCTTTGCTGGAGACAGCATGGCAATTCTGACCAGGACGACGTTCATGTTGGCCCCCAGCGAATGATCCTGATATATCTCATTAACCTGAACCAGAAAAACCGAGATCAGAGGAACCCTAACTTCACAGTGGTGGACAGCTCTTTGGTCTTTGGTTGATCCAACCAAAGGGAAGCTCGAAGATAAGCGCCTGACATACACAGACTGAATCTGAAATAACTCTGCTCTGGTTGGAGGTCATGGAAACCATAGCTGTTCACGGAGGCAGCATCATGAAGTTTTCACCTACTATGTTCATCAGTGTCAGGAGATATTTCTGGATGTGGTCTCGACCGTGGAAAAGAAGAACAGAATAATCCACTGCCAGCAAGACCTGGAGGAGGATGGTAGTACAGAGGTTCAGTCAGCTCTGGTTTCAGTTCCGTTACTCTTTAGATCAACTGTTCAGTTACCTCGATGTTAAAGAGTTCAGCCTCCACTGTGTGGCGACGCCGGCGAGCAGACCTGGCTCTGGATGAGACCACATTCTGGGTCAAGTTCAGAGAGCCCAACAGAGGACCTGCAAACACACGTTTATATTTTTTATTTTTATCTGTATTTATTAGTTTTTAAAGTTTCTATTTGAGTTTCTAGGGAAAGCACACCTCAACTAAACCGGTCGTGTTCAGAGTTAGCTTAATGAGTCATCTTCAACTACAAACAGGTCAGATACCTAGATAAGCTCCAGGTGTTCACGTGGAATGAAAGACGGATGGTACAGCTCTGACTGAGACCGTCACCATGGAAACATGGCTGGGAGATAAACATGGAGGTCGTTGCTACCTCTTCCAGTAAACCTCACAAATAATGAAATGAAGATCAGAACTAAGAAACCTTGTGACTGGAGACCAGTCCAGGGTTACTGGGGCATCGAGGTGTTTCTAGTCAGCTGAGATATAATTTCCAGAAGGAACTGGATCTGTACCGAGGTGTCCTCCCAGGACATATAATCCCCTCCTCTGGGAGGTGTCCAAAAGACACCCCGACCAGATCAGACCAGACCAGAGGTATTGGACTTAGAGGGCTCACTGAGCACAATTACATGCACACAAAAAAAATTTGATAACTAATTTCTAGAGTTATCAGATTAATCATGTAGACAGCATAATCTGATTATGNGGAGTTATCAGATTAATCATGTAGAAAGCATAATCTGATTATGAGAAATCAGATTAACACAACTAGATTTGTCCCAAATAATTTGATGTCTTCATGCATGTAGATGTAATATGTGATAGATTTTCTAGTTCTGAACCTGTGACGAAATGTCAACGTTAGCAAAGAAAAGCAAACAATACAGGACAGCGTGCACCAGCAGGCATTTGGAGTATAAACAAGGTAAATCTTTTACATGTAGCTCCCACTTTGGCCCCGCCCTCATTCCACCCCTCATCATCTTTATTTAAGTAAACTGTTGTAGGACCTGGGTGGAAAACCACAGCGCTGCATCACTCTGTGCTCCAGTATCCACATAAAACTGTCCTCACTCAGATAAGGAGCGTGACGAATAAAGTTAAATTTGTCCATTTCAAACATCATAACACTGAAATGCTCATTTGTTCCTATAACTCCTACAAGCCTGTATGTATTTATAATTAAATAAAAACAAAATACATACAGCAAAATAAAACAAAAGGAAAATGACTGGAATAAAATAAAATACAGTTAAATATCAAATAAACTAATAAATAAAATAAAATTAAGGGTAGATGAGGTTTGTAGCAAACTTGCAACATTAGAAGCCAAGCGGTTAATGTCATAAAATAAAAAATAATTTTAACTTCAGTGATGCTGTTATTTGATTTCTACAGAAGTTTTGTGAAGTTATGACATCATCAGTGACATCGTGGTGATGTCAGCCCAGAGCTCAGCTGATTAGCTCCACAGGTTTGTGCTGATGAGAATGTAAACATGTTTTTATGTAACAGCTGATCCACATGTTGGATGCCATCCCCCGGCCTGGTGTTGGTGTGTGCGGTTTGTTGCTAGGGAAACAACGTCGGTGATGGGGCCGCCGGCTGAGCCGAGGTGGATGAAATAAAAGTGTTGATCAGTCATAGCTGCTCTGCGGACAAACTGACCACATCCAGATCCAGCAGAGCTGCAAGGCCTCGGCTGCCACGTCGCAGCTGGCTGGGTGTGTGTTCCAGTGTGTCTGCAGAGCTCCCGTCAGCTCCGCCAAGTTTCCTGGAACCGTTCCACTGTTTTCCCTTTGATTATTTCCTTCTGCAGCAACAACAGCCGACTTTCTGAAGGCTGACAGCCTGCAGCTCTCAGAAAACTGCTTATCTCCAGGGTTACACGCTACAAAGACGGCCACAAAACGAATGATACACACTTTAACTACAAACGGCTGCGCCTTCAGCTCAAATATGAATATTTCCTCCTAAAATCTCTTTTTAACTGATAGTCCAACAAACTGAAAACCGTCAGCTTCCTACATGCTGCTTCATGTCAGAGTAACTGCTGATATAAGCTCAGTTTAGACCTCGCAGGTCCAGGTCATCTTCAGAGCTGGAACACTTCCAGTTCCCAGGAAATGAAGTAATCCCAGAAAAGATACTAGCTCCTTGAAGCCACTAAATGTAAGAATGAAAATGTCAAATGTTGAATCAGAGTCATTTAACATTTTGTGGAAAATGACAATAGTCTGGAAAAGTAAAGAACCAGCTGGAGAAACTATTGCAGTGGATCAGAAAGTAGTTATCAAGGTCAACCACTCACTGCTGTTTACACTAAAAATTTAACAGACACAAAATATATTAATAAAGAATAAAGACATTAATAAAGAATTTTTATTTACATTTTACACAACATTCCTAAAAAACTAAGGGGTTCCTCCCATGGGCTCACCACCTGCAGGAGGGGCCATAGGGGTCGGGTGCAGTGTGAGCTGGGCGGCGGCTGAAGACAGGGACCCTGGTGGTGTGAACATCAGCTCTCTGTGACGGAAGGAGCCTGAGCTGGTGTGCAAGGTTAAGGAGTTCGGGCTAGATATAGTTAGACTCACCTCAATGCACAGCTTGGGCTCTTGAACCACTGTCCTCGTGAGGGTCTGGACCCTCTTCCATTCTGGATTTGCTTCCTCTGAGAGGCACTGAGCAGGGTTGGGGCATGCTCATTGCCCCCTACTTGGCACCTGTATGTTGGGGTATCCCTCCACCTTCAGGTGGGGGAACGGGTCCTGACTGTGGTTTGCGCTTATGCACCAAACAGCAGTTCAGTGTACCCACCCTTTTTGGAGTCCTTGGAGGGGGTGTAGGAGAGCACTCCTTCCGGGGACTCATTCTGCTGGGGGACTTCAATGCTCACATGAGATGACAGTGAGACCTGGAGAAGTGTGAGTGGGAGGAACGGCTCCCCCCTATTTGAATCCGAGTGGTGTTTTTTTGTTGGCCTTCTCATCATGGATTGTCCATAACGTGTCCATAAGAGTGTACACATGTGCACTTGGTACCAGGACACTCTAGGCTGCAGTTCAATGATTGACTTTGTAGTCAGGTCATCGGACTTGCGGCCGCACGTCTTGGAAACTCAGGGCGGAGCTGTCAACTGATCGCCACCTGGTGTTGAGTTGGTTCAGATGGTGGGGGAGGATGCTGTGTGGTGAGGGTCTGCTGGGAAGGTCTGGCGGATTCCCCTGTCAGTAAAATAGTTTAAGCTCCCATCTCTGGCAGAGCTTCAGCCATGTCCCAGGTGAGGCGGGGGACATTGAGTCCGACTGGGCTGTGTTCCGTGCCTCTATTGTCGAGGCGGCCAACCGAAGCTGTGGCAATAAGGTCGTTAGTGCCTGTCATGGCGGAAATCCATTAACTTGTTGGTGGACACCAGCAGTGAGGGCTGCCATTAAATTAAAAAGGAGTCCTATTGGGCCTTTTTGACCTGTGAAACTCTGGAGGCAGCTAATGCTCCATCAACACTGTGTACAGTGGGGATGGGGGACTGGGGGGAATACTTTGAAGACCTCCTCAATCCCACCAATATGTCTTCTGACGAGGAAGCAGAATCTGAGGACCCTATCATGGGTTCTCTTATCTCTGTGGCTGAGGTTGCTGAGGTGGTTAAAAAGCTCCTTAGTGACAGGGCCCAGGAGTGGACCCCTGTGTTTCTTAAGGCTTTGTGGGATCTGGGGGATCCCACTCCTCAGCCTCCCTGGTAAGGTCTATTCAGGGATCCTGGAGAGGAGGGCCCATCGGATAGTCGATCCTCAGATTGAGGAGGAGCTGTATGGTTTTTGTCCTGGTTGTGGAACAGAGGACCAGCTCTACACTCTCTTCAGGGTCTTGGAGGGGGCATGAGATAGCTGGATGTTGCTGGAAAATCAGTGAGCAGGGACTCAGGATTCAAACTTGGGTCTCCTGCATGCAACATATTACAACTGGGTGATTATTAACACCTTCTAGTTGGGTTTTTAGGTAAGACCCTTAACATCGGTCTGTCGTGGTGAAGAAGGAGCTGAGCCAAAAGGCAAAGCTCTTGATTTACCGGTCGATCTTTGTTCCTACCCTCACCTATGGTCACGAGCTGTGGGTAGTGACCGAAAGAACAAGATCGCGAATACAAGCGGCCGAAATGAATTTTCGCCGCAGGGTGGCCGGGCTCTCCCTTAGAGATAGGGTGAGAAGCTCGGTGATCCGGGAGGGGATTAGAGTAGAGTCACTGCTCCTCCACATCGAGAGGAGCTAGATGAGGTGGCTTGGGCATCTGCTTAGGATACCTTCTGGACGCCTCCCCGGTGAGGTGTTCCAGGCACGTCCTACCGGAAGGAGACCCCAAGGAAGACCCAGGACATGCTGGACAGACTACATCTCTCAGCTGGCTTAGGAGCACCTCAGGTTTCCCCTGGTGGAGCTGGTTATTGTGGCCGGGGAGAGGGAAGTCTGGGTTTCCCTGTTTAGGCAGCTGCCCCCACGATCCGACTCCAGATAAGCAGTAGAAAATGGATGGACAACATTCCTAAATAACTGACGGGGGGTTAGGGAATTGTTTATGTTTCATCAGGAAATGTAAACAAGTCTGTTTGTCTCACCTCGAAAGAAGTCATTTGTGGTTTGATTGAAAGCTTTAGTTTGATTGACATCTAAGTGTTTCCTGATGATAGCTGAAGAGCGATAAATAATATGCTGTCTTCTTCTTTTATCTTTATCCTCCTCTTCTTCTCCGGGCCTCCATTGCTCCAACGGTTCAATGAAGAACTCTTCTTCACTGGTTTTGATCATCCCAGCCTGAAAACATAAAAGCAGGAATCTATTGTTACTCAACTGTGATTCATTTTTCTGTTTAACGTCCTGGAAATCTACTGTTTAATAGGGTGAAAATCGAATGTGAATCTATTGATCTTCTGTTTTTTAAAGGCGTCATCACCCGGAAACTGCACTTTTTAAGTTAAAACGTGTGTATTGGTATTGGAACGAAGTGTTAACTTCCCTAAAAGCCTTCTTTTGCAGATGGTTGAGTTTTTCCGTCTGGGCCCTTTGTTCACAGCATAACCGGGTAAGCTCTTGCTAACGCTGGATTTTAATTTGCTCCTAGGATTTCGCCATCACAGGAGGCTATTTGAATAAGCTAGCTATGTTTTAGATGTGGACTGATATAATAATATGAAGTCATGCTTTATTTTTATGCAGCATTTAGTGTCATTAGTTAGTGTTGTTGGGTCAGTAAGAGACTGGGGTGAAATGAAGGTGACGAGTTGTGTTGGGTTTTTTCAAGTTTTCGTGTCCACTTGAGGACACTGTGCTTTCTCTGTAACGGCAGCAGCAGGAAATATTTTTCCACTCTTATTCCGCCTGTCATCCACTTTGAACGCCTCTCATCTTTCCTCCACATCTGGCTTCACTCAGCGTCTCTGCCCACACTGTACAATGTGAAGCTCGGTTTGCCACAAACAGCAAAACTGGACAGAAGGAATGAAACTTCAGTCTGTCACCTTTTATAGCATCTAACCTTCAGCTTCTGCTGGCCTCAGATTTTTCTGCTTTCTGAGAGAATGATGTGCAGATGAGAAAAGGCTTGGTCACTGTTGATCTGTGTGTTATTAGCTGTTACAGACTGGTTTATACTGGGATTTACAGCATCCTCATATTCAATGAGTTAAATTAAATTAGCACTCCTGGTCCTCTTCTGGCCCGGTAGCAGAAGATGCATCTGTGCACTGGAGGCTGAGGTCAGATTAACTGACTTGTGCAGGATTTAAAGAACTCCGTTTCAGATCTTATTCCTGCTTTTCCTGCAAACTGGTATCATTTTTGTATCTGAGCTCTGACCAATTTGAACCAGCTGGGCCAGATTTTATGTGAACGACCTGGAAATGACTGTTATATAAGCAGGTGTTGGTGTTGCTCTGAGGCCCGGTAACACCTACCAGTCCATCACAGTTGCTGATGGCGACGGATGTGTCCTCCATGTTGCTCACAGTTCCTGTGTAGAAGCAGCTGGTGTTCCTGATTGGCTCAGAGCGAAGGTGCCCTGACTCCTCCCACTCCATGGTGGCGGCAGGGGCAATGAGGCGAGAGTTAGGACGCAGTCGCAGGTGGAGGTCGTGACCAAACACTGTCAGGTTGTAGAACAGCTCGTCTTCATCTTCAGCCTCTTCACTCCGCCCCCACCAGCTATCACTAAATGATGATGTCAGAGTAGGCGGAGCCTGTTGTAAAATGTCTTTTTCAGTCCTTCTGACATCGTTTGCGTCAGTGGGAATGTCTGTTGTTGAAGTGGCGTGTCTTCTGTTTCGTTGGTGGGTGGAGACTGTGGCAGACAGGACACGACCCTTTGAGTCGGTTCTGATTGGATGAATGATGCTGAACTCAGACAGGACCTGATGGAGAGAATCTGACACATAAAGAAAGATCCAGTCATTCAGAATAAAACCAGAAGAAGAAAAAGGCTCCTAACTCACGGGATGAGCCAGAGTCATGTCACCACACCACAGACAATGTACCAAAGAACCGGTTTAAACTGGATCTTTAGGCTCTTTATCACAAAGACGCATCATTTGTTCCCATTTTTATGTTTCATCTGTAACACCAGCAAAGACCAGACAGAAAACAGGACTTCAGCAGCAACAGCTGATTCCCAAACACCTGAACCAGGACCTGAGAGATGCATCTGGACCTTCAGCCGTTCCACCTACTGTTGGCTGAAGCCTCATCAGAAATTGTCTCCATGGAAACACGGCTGTAAGGAAGCTGTTCTTAAGGAAGGGAAACAGGGAGAAAAGGCTGAAGTAGGTCACATGACAAGAACTGGACTAAAGATCAGTTGGACCAGGTCTGATGGAGGGATGGATCCTCCACAAAACTCGGACCTTAACAGGTCTGATGGAGGGATGGATCCTCCCCAGAACCTGAACCTCTATGGGTCCGATGAAGGAACAGATCCTCCCCAGAAGCCAGACCTCCAACATCCAAAGAAAAGCTGGTCCTTCAAGGATCCTGGAGAACTATTCCTGAGGACTATGCCGAGCCGGTTTGCATATTAGTACTGATCCAGGTGTAAAACCATTGTTAACATTAAATTATGAATGAAAACATGAATTATTGGGCAGAACTGGAGAAACTGACTAAACAACGGCTGCGTTTACAAGTATTTCATCTATCAGACTGAAGTCTGATCAGATTCCAGCTGTTTACATTGACGCTGGATAAACCGACCCGATCAGCTGCGTATTTACCTGATGGACAGATTTAATACGATCGGAACAGTCTTCTAGTTTGGAAGAAGGTTTTCTTTTTTCCTATTTTAAATCTTTTGACCATCAAGATGCTCAAAGATCCTGAACTCTTTCAGTTTTTAACAAAAGCGTGATGTCCTCCTCAGCCTCGTTCTGTCTTGCTGTCATTTCTCAAGTCTTTCCTGAAACTCAGCACATCATGTACCTGGTTGAAGCCTGCTCAGAACCATCATCACAGTGAGAATGATGGAGCTGCTGATCCCATCATGACAAGGTTTAAACCCTCTCTGGACCGGATTGATCATTCATTCCGATGGAGGCTAACATGTTAAATGATGCATTTTTATTGACTGGACGTTGGATCGGATCCAAAGTCCTCCATAAAAACGCAGCTGATGAAGAGTCGGTTAGTCTGAATGTCACACATCCAACCATGAAGGACAGAAGCCAGCAGCTAAAGCCATGACAACAAGCTAAGATGGATCAGTACTGGATCAGAACGGGATCAGGACTGGACGTGGACCTCGGTTAAACTGACCCTCCAGCAGTGAGGGACAAGGCGGTCTGATGGTAACAGACGACCAAAAAAATCAGCTGCATTAACATCCAGCTGCTAACAGCTGTAACATACAAAAAGAAGCAACGCCTGGAACTTCCAGCCAATCACAGATCTAAACGAGTCATCGATCACTGATTGATTGACAGGTTTGTGATCTTGGAGCTTCTGACGTGAGATTTGCAGAAGAATAAACTTTTATAATGACAGTGCTGGTTGTCTGAGCTCCACCCACCGGGCCCTCTTTGTTCTTGGCTGGTTCAGACAGGGGAGTGATGGAGCTTCTGGGCTGGACTGTGACCTGGATCGACTTTGTTTTGTATCCAATCTGGAGGACGATGTTAATGACATGTTCGAAGCCGTTGGATGATACGTTCTAGCTTCATACTATTAATGGGGAGGAAATTTATGCAAGTTATGAGGTTAAAGCCGTATAAAGTGAAGTGTCTGGGGTTTGGTGCTGGAGTCTAGGAGCAGGAAGCTGCCATCATCCATCACGTATTGTCTCGCCCCTTCTGACATGTTCAATGACACCATGAACCTCAGTTCTATAGTAACAACATTTTTAGCTAACAGGTTTTCTCTGAACGTGACAGTTACCCTGCAACATGTCTGTTACAACATGGACCGTGCTGACAGATATGAAAGATAAAAAACTACATTGACTGAGAAAAAGATCAATTAGACCCTGTGAAATGTGAATAATTAGTTTCAGGAACTCTCACTCACATAACCAGGAAACATTAGGTACAATTAGCTAAATAAGATTCTTTTAGCCATGTTCTATTAGCTAGTACCTAATATTAATAGAGTTAAAACAGAGTTTAAATAATGTCATGCACAAATATTACACATATGTATAATTCATGTATGCAGCAGTTTTTTCGTTGTAGGCGTTGGAGTGATAGTTCTGGTTTTCCTTCATTAATAATGATTAACGTCTCCAAATAAAATATAAACTCACACGACTGGAGCTTGATTGTATTGATCAATAATTTATGTTATAATTTTCCTTCATCTCATCTACAGCCTCTTCAGTAATTTCCCCAAGTGTGAGTTTTAGCATTAGCATTAGTGTAAAGGTAAGTATTAGTGTTTGTTTTATATTATTTTATTTTATTTTAGTAGGTAATAAATGTTTGAGAACCAATTCTAAATTTGTAGATATGACCTGGCACTTAGCATGTTAGAGTTAGCATGAGCATTAATGTTTGTGTCAGCAAGTACATTAGTGTTAGCATGACTGTTAGTATGAGTATTAAAGGTGTGTACACCCCTACCCTGTTTCAAACACTATATTTAAGTGTATAGTGCACTGACACTGAAATTTTAGGAAAAAATCAGTGCACTGAAAGTACCTGGATGCTGCCAAAAAAAATACTTGGCCAAAAATCTATTGTGAAACGATGAACACTATGCACACTAAACGGATGGCATTTTGCCAATGTAGTGGAAGGGGAGGGACTTTCTACCAGTTTTTAACAACCCAGTAATTAATAATAATAATTCAAAAATACTTCATTAATCCCAGAGGGAAATTGCAATGTTGTATATAGTTTTTTAAAAAAAAAAAAAAAAAATAGCATGACTATTAGTGTTAGCATGAACGTAAGTGTTAGCGTGACTTATTGTTTGCATAACCGTTACAGTTAGCATGAGCTCTAGTGTTAGCATAAAAGTTAGGGTGTGTCCCAAA
>CM047989.1:32888076-32899786 GCA_026261665.1 Melanotaenia duboulayi | reverse complement strand
GTATCCTCGCTGTCTGCTCTGACTCCGTCTCTAATGCAGTGTGACTCTGTCTGCAGAGCTTTTATCACATGAGGAGAGGCCTTGCTTAATGCTGTTCCTCCAGAAGAGCTTGGTCACCTGGAGGAAGAGGTTAAGGCATACCAGATTGATGTAGACCTGGTACCTCATGCCCAGACCTACAATGAAGAGGACGGCCGAGTGGATGTAAAGTGGTGGAGCCATATTGTATCTCTGAAAAACCCAGAGAGAGGTGTGAGGTATCCCTGCCTGTGTAAGCTGGTTAAAGCTCTTCTCTCCATTTTCACAGACCCACTGGTAGAAGAATCATTCAGTTTAATGGATGACATCACTGAAGCTGACAGGTGCTCCATGAATGTGGAAACTTATGACAGCCTTGCAGTTCTTGAGTCCACAATGAAAGCCAGGGACTGGACAACCTCAACCATGACCATAGACCAGCCAAAGAACAGACACGAAAGGAGAGAAGGCTGCGTGAGGCAGCAAGGGTGCAGTCATCAAAGATGGTACAACAGGCCAAGAAAACCAAAAGGCCAGCCACCGCCTCCTCTGGACCAGCCAGACCTCCTTCCTCTGGACCAGCTTCCTCCTCTGGACCAGCCAGACCTCCTTCCTCTGGACCAGCTTCCTCCTCTGGACCAGCCAGACCTCCTTCCTCTGGACCAGCTTCCTCCTCTGGACCAGCCAAATTCTTTCCTCTCTTTTATGACCAAGCCAAAGCCAGAAACTGCCTCTGCAAATATGTTAAAAAAGAGAGGAGTCAAAGCCCAACCAAAAACCAAAAACAAAGAAATAGAACAAAATAAAAAGGTGTTAATGTGGTTTCACTGGAAGCTTCAGTTTAGCAGTTCTCAGTTTCTGAAGTAAACTGTATTTATTTCCTAATTTCTATTTATTTCCTGTTGGGTTTCATCAGTTCTTGGAGCACTTTTCACCTTTTTGTTGCTGTTGTTGTTAATTGAACTGACTTGTAGTTTATTGTATTAAATTGTTTGTGTTTATTTTCTATTTTGTATTTCCTGTAACCTAATTTGACATTGTTTGTTTTGAACAAAAACTATGGATATGTTTCAATGATCTACAGTTCACTGGTCTATAACTGTTTTTTAGTATAAATTACCCTTTACTGAATTAAATGGTTGCTAAATGAATAATTCTAATTAATTAGCCTGACTGAGTTTCACATGTCCTTATATTATCAACTTTACTTTCTAAAATTCACATTTAAACTGGAGGTCATCCTGTACCTTACCAAGCTCAGTGCCAAAAGTTGTTTGCCAATATGCTTATAGTGTGTATGCGTCAGATCCACTGCACCCCCGCACCCTGGAAAACTGTTCAGGCTCAGGATTTTTTTTTACTTTAAGCCCTGTATATATATACTTTAAGAAAATAGACATGCCTCTTCCAAAAAGTAAAAAAAATGTCTTGAAGTTTTAAAGGTTAAAAGATCAATAGAAGAAGACAGTACACACCTACACCACCGTACATTCACTGCTGTGCTACACCCATCTTTACCACCAGATGTCAGTAACAAGCGAACAAAATATCCTCTGTGATGGTTAAAGTGAAACTGGTCCACATAAAAAAGAAATGCAGTAAATAACTGTTTGTCCTCCTCTGTCTCACCTGTGTGTCTCTCAGTGTATCCACAGAGACGTGGCGGCGAGGAACGTTCTCCTGACGGACTGCCATGTTGCAAAGATCTGTGACTTTGGTTTGGCCCGAGACATTCAGGACGATGACAGCTACATCATCCAGGGAAATGTGAGTACTACACACACACGCGCAGGGTTACCTGTCCAGGTGTTAACATAGAAAACTGATCCAGTGATGGAGGCTCTTCTCATTCTTCTCATTACATTGTTTTTACAAAGACGTAAATCTGCACCTGCACAGGTAGTTGGGAGGTTAGATGATGTCACCTCTGACAGCCAATCAGAGTGATAATGAACCCTGTGATGTGTGGTGACAGGCCCGCCTCCCGGTGAAGTGGATGTCTCCAGAGAGCATCTTTCAGTGTGTCTACACGGTGCAGAGTGATGTCTGGTCTTATGGAGTCCTGCTGTGGGAGATCTTTTCTCTGGGTAATGATGACAACATTCAGTCTCTATGGATTTCATTTCCCATGATTCCAGCAGCTGCTGCTGTGACATCACATTCAACCTGTAAAATCTGTCTCTTTCTATGTTCAACTGATCAGGTAAGAGCCCATACCCTAATGTTGCTGTGGATACCAACTTTTACAAAATGATCAAAGATGGCCGCCACATGGATCAGCCAGACTTTGCTCCAGCTCAAATGTGAGTGGACACTCATTCATGCTGCTGTTAATGACCCACTCCAATGCTTATTTGGAACTATTTCAAATGTTCTCAGTGGTCTTTAAATTGTGATGATGAATTTTTTGGCAAAAAACACAAAACCAGTGCCCTTTTCCATAGCTCAGTAGCTCATTAGAAATTGGCCTCTGAGTTGTGGGCGGAGTCAGCGCTGCTCAGGGCCCTCCCCCGTTGACCCCCCACCGACCCTTCCTCCTGTGGCTATGTGCTGGCTCTGTTTGCTAGTGCACCAACCAATCATTAGCAGTGACAAAGAAAAAAAAAAAAAACAGGAGCTATGCTGACCCATGTCTTCCTTTAAGTGTTGACACCAAATCAGCGTGTGGTTTGTTATATTGTGATGACAGAGAAACCTAATCCATTGCTCTCTCACAGCAAAATTTTTCAGTAAATAATGAAAGCTAACATGATTAGCAACCCGCTAGTACACATACATGTCGATCCGCCATCTCTTCGTCCTCAGAGTCAGAATGAGCGGAGAGGGCAGGGCAGGAGCTTCTGGCCCCGCCCTGTGGGGGTATGATGTGTAAATGGGGGTCTGTCTGAGCTTGGCTTTTCCTGCTCGTCACTGGTTCACAATGATTGAAATGCAGAAATACTCAGGAAAGCCATTTTGATCAAATTTTGTCACAAAATATGTCCTCTAGCATCAGATAAATGCCACATGGACATATGAACAACATGAAAGATGATTTTCCGTGGAGTGGGTTTTCAATACAGTTCAGATGAAACACAATCCAGATTTGTGTTACTGCATCAGAGAAAATTCACCTAGAAAAAAGAGGGAAATGAAAATGATATCTCCTCCTGAATGAAAACCAGGTTACTTTTAGTGGAAACCAGAGGATAGCAGCCCAGTTCACCTAGGAATGAGTTGAATGTAATCCCAGGAATGAGTAAAGTAGTCCTAGGAATGAGTAATGTAGTGTTAGGAATGAGTAAAGTAGTCCAAGGAATGAGTGAATTAATCATAGGAATGAGTAATGTAAACCTAGGAATGAGTGAAGTATTCCTAGGAATGAGTAATGTAGTTCTAGGAATGAGTAAAGTAGTCCAAGGAATGAGTGAAGTAATCCTAGGAATGAGTAAAGTAATCATAGGAATGAGTAATGTAAACCTAGGAATGAGTGAAGTAGTCCTGGTAATGAGTGAAGTAGCCCCAGGAATGAGTAAAGTAGCCCTAGGAATGAGTAAAGTAATCCTGGGAATGAGTAAAGTAATCCTGGGAATGAGTAAAGTAATCCTGGGAATGAGTAAAGTAATCCTGGGAATGAGTAAAGTAATCCTGGGAATGAGTAAAGTAATCCTGGGAATGAGTAAAGTAATCCTGGGAATGAGTAAAGTAATCCTGGGAATGAGTAAAGTAATCCTGGGAATGAGTAAAGTAATCCTGGGAATGAGTAAAGTAATCCTGGGAATGAGTAAAGTAATCCTGGGAATGAGTAAAGTAATCCTGGGAATGAGTAAAGTAATCCTGGGAATGAGTAAAGTAATCCTGGGAATGAGTAAAGTAATCCTGGGAATGAGTAAAGTAATCCTGGGAATGAGTAAAGTAATCCTGGGAATGAGTAAAGTAATCCTGGGAATGAGTAAAGTAATCCTGGGAATGAGTAAAGTAATCCTGGGAATGAGTAAAGTAATCCTGGGAATGAGTAAAGTAATCCTGGGAATGAGTAAAGTAATCCTGGGAATGAGTAAAGTAATCCTGGGAATGAGTAAAGTAATCCTGGGAATGAGTAAAGTAATCCTGGGAATGAGTAAAGTAATCCTGGGAATGAGTAAAGTAATCCTGGGAATGAGTAAAGTAATCCTGGGAATGAGTAAAGTAATCCTGGGAATGAGTAAAGTAATCCTGGGAATGAGTAAAGTAATCCTGGGAATGAGTAAAGTAATCCTGGGAATGAGTAAAGTAATCCTGGGAATGAGTAAAGTAATCCTGGGAATGAGTAAAGTAATCCTGGGAATGAGTAAAGTAATCCTGGGAATGAGTAAAGTAATCCTGGGAATGAGTAAAGTAATCCTGGGAATGAGTAAAGTAATCCTGGGAATGAGTAAAGTAATCCTGGGAATGAGTAAAGTAATCCTGGGAATGAGTAAAGTAATCCTGGGAATGAGTAAAGTAATCCTGGGAATGAGTAAAGTAATCCTGGGAATGAGTAAAGTAATCCTGGGAATGAGTAAAGTAATCCTGGGAATGAGTAAAGTAATCCTGGGAATGAGTAAAGTAATCCTGGGAATGAGTAAAGTAATCCTGGGAATGAGTAAAGTAATCCTGGGAATGAGTAAAGTAATCCTGGGAATGAGTAAAGTAATCCTGGGAATGAGTAAAGTAATCCTGGGAATGAGTAAAGTAATCCTGGGAATGAGTAAAGTAATCCTGGGAATGAGTAAAGTAATCCTGGGAATGAGTAAAGTAATCCTGGGAATGAGTAAAGTAATCCTGGGAATGAGTAAAGTAATCCTGGGAATGAGTAAAGTAATCCTGGGAATGAGTAAAGTAATCCTGGGAATGAGTAAAGTAATCCTGGGAATGAGTAAAGTAATCCTGGGAATGAGTAAAGTAATCCTGGGAATGAGTAAAGTAATCCTGGGAATGAGTAAAGTAATCCTGGGAATGAGTAAAGTAATCCTGGGAATGAGTAAAGTAATCCTGGGAATGAGTAAAGTAATCCTGGGAATGAGTAAAGTAATCCTGGGAATGAGTAAAGTAATCCTGGGAATGAGTAAAGTAATCCTGGGAATGAGTAAAGTAATCCTGGGAATGAGTAAAGTAATCCTGGGAATGAGTAAAGTAATCCTGGGAATGAGTAAAGTAATCCTGGGAATGAGTAAAGTAATCCTGGGAATGAGTAAAGTAATCCTGGGAATGAGTAAAGTAATCCTGGGAATGAGTAAAGTAATCCTGGGAATGAGTAAAGTAATCCTGGGAATGAGTAAAGTAATCCTGGGAATGAGTAAAGTAATCCTGGGAATGAGTAAAGTAATCCTGGGAATGAGTAAAGTAATCCTGGGAATGAGTAAAGTAATCCTGGGAATGAGTAAAGTAATCCTGGGAATGAGTAAAGTAATCCTGGGAATGAGTAAAGTAATCCTGGGAATGAGTAAAGTAATCCTGGGAATGAGTAAAGTAATCCTGGGAATGAGTAAAGTAATCCTGGGAATGAGTAAAGTAATCCTGGGAATGAGTAAAGTAATCCTGGGAATGAGTAAAGTAATCCTGGGAATGAGTAAAGTAATCCTGGGAATGAGTAAAGTAATCCTGGGAATGAGTAAAGTAATCCTGGGAATGAGTAAAGTAATCCTGGGAATGAGTAAAGTAATCCTGGGAATGAGTAAAGTAATCCTGGGAATGAGTAAAGTAATCCTGGGAATGAGTAAAGTAATCCTGGGAATGAGTAAAGTAATCCTGGGAATGAGTAAAGTAATCCTGGGAATGAGTAAAGTAATCCTGGGAATGAGTAAAGTAATCCTGGGAATGAGTAAAGTAATCCTGGGAATGAGTAAAGTAATCCTGGGAATGAGTAAAGTAATCCTGGGAATGAGTAAAGTAATCCTGGGAATGAGTAAAGTAATCCTGGGAATGAGTAAAGTAATCCTGGGAATGAGTAAAGTAATCCTGGGAATGAGTAAAGTAATCCTGGGAATGAGTAAAGTAATCCTGGGAATGAGTAAAGTAATCCTGGGAATGAGTAAAGTAATCCTGGGAATGAGTAAAGTAATCCTGGGAATGAGTAAAGTAATCCTGGGAATGAGTAAAGTAATCCTGGGAATGAGTAAAGTAATCCTGGGAATGAGTAAAGTAATCCTGGGAATGAGTAAAGTAATCCTGGGAATGAGTAAAGTAATCCTGGGAATGAGTAAAGTAATCCTGGGAATGAGTAAAGTAATCCTGGGAATGAGTAAAGTAATCCTGGGAATGAGTAAAGTAATCCTGGGAATGAGTAAAGTAATCCTGGGAATGAGTAAAGTAATCCTGGGAATGAGTAAAGTAATCCTGGGAATGAGTAAAGTAATCCTGGGAATGAGTAAAGTAATCCTGGGAATGAGTAAAGTAATCCTGGGAATGAGTAAAGTAATCCTGGGAATGAGTAAAGTAATCCTGGGAATGAGTAAAGTAATCCTGGGAATGAGTAAAGTAATCCTGGGAATGAGTAAAGTAATCCTGGGAATGAGTAAAGTAATCCTGGGAATGAGTAAAGTAATCCTGGGAATGAGTAAAGTAATCCTGGGAATGAGTAAAGTAATCCTGGGAATGAGTAAAGTAATCCTGGGAATGAGTAAAGTAATCCTGGGAATGAGTAAAGTAATCCTGGGAATGAGTAAAGTAATCCTGGGAATGAGTAAAGTAATCCTGGGAATGAGTAAAGTAATCCTGGGAATGAGTAAAGTAATCCTGGGAATGAGTAAAGTAATCCTGGGAATGAGTAAAGTAATCCTGGGAATGAGTAAAGTAATCCTGGGAATGAGTAAAGTAATCCTGGGAATGAGTAAAGTAATCCTGGGAATGAGTAAAGTAATCCTGGGAATGAGTAAAGTAATCCTGGGAATGAGTAAAGTAATCCTGGGAATGAGTAAAGTAATCCTGGGAATGAGTAAAGTAATCCTGGGAATGAGTAAAGTAATCCTGGGAATGAGTAAAGTAATCCTGGGAATGAGTAAAGTAATCCTGGGAATGAGTAAAGTAATCCTGGGAATGAGTAAAGTAATCCTGGGAATGAGTAAAGTAATCCTGGGAATGAGTAAAGTAATCCTGGGAATGAGTAAAGTAATCCTGGGAATGAGTAAAGTAATCCTGGGAATGAGTAAAGTAATCCTGGGAATGAGTAAAGTAATCCTGGGAATGAGTAAAGTAATCCTGGGAATGAGTAAAGTAATCCTGGGAATGAGTAAAGTAATCCTGGGAATGAGTAAAGTAATCCTAGGAATGAATAAAGTAATCCTCACTCATGGTGTTTGAACTGTGTTTGGTTTGGATGCTAAATCATTTAGTGTCATTTTGTTATGCTACATGTTTGTGTTTGTGCTTCCTTCTTCTGGATACAGGATCTCCTGTTGCCTTTCATATTGGGGGCTCTGTGATTTTGCTCTTAATAATTTTTATTTAAAGGTGACACCCACCTGTCCTTTCAGGTATTACCTGATGAAGCTGTGCTGGAGTCTAGAACCCACGCACAGGCCGACCTTTAAAACGATTGGCAAGCTCATTAGCAGGCTCCTCCCCTCCACCGGTGAGGCATTACCACAGCACAATGAGCAGGTGAGGAGAATGTGGGTTTTTGAGCCCTCCACGTGGTCTGGCAGGCTTCTGCCTCATTCTTCGCCCTTTTTTTGTTTTTCAGCTGACCTACAGGAACATCAACGAGGTCCAAGAGCAGGAAGAGGAAGAGGAGGAGGTCCGAGGGGACACACCGAAGAGAAAAGAAGAGGAGCAAGGTGAGAATACAAACATGGATGTCTGCACATACCTAGATGCTTCACTGCTGCTTTTCATTCTAACAGACGACAGTGCAGCCATCTGATTAGTCCCAGATAAGCCCCGCCCCTTCCTGTATTAATGCCGGTGACATCTGATTAACAAACATAAATCGGCCTACAGTATCGCAGATATTTAGAATCAGAAGCTTGAATCATGATTTCAGCAGCAGCTCTTCTTCATGACTGTTTCTAAACATCTCGTCTTCCTGCTTGCAGGTCACCATGACAACCGTGGGGATGGAGACGAGAGGGAGCCGATGATGAAGAACATCTATCAGCTCTCCTGATGCTGTCTTCGATTCAGGATGCTCTTAACAGACTGAATAATGCTACTGAGGCCAATTTTATCTGTGCTGCACTGATAATAAAACTTTATTGACACAATCAGACTGGACAGGAAGCGACTGATCAGCTCCCATCAGCTTTCAAAATACTTTTTATTTCTTTTCAACCTGAAACTAAACAAAAATTAAGATAATGAGAAATTTTAACCAAAATTTTCAGATCTTTTTTCCTGATACTTTTTTTATTTAACTTGATTGAGTTTTTTCTCTTTTTTTTCCATTTTCAGTCATTTTGTGTGTTTTTTATGGGGGAAATAAATGAATTTTAATGCAACATTTAAAAGTTGTTGGTTGGTTTTAATATAAAATGCTTTGATTTATTTTTTTCTCTGATTTCATTTCCTGTTTTTTTCTTTCTGCTGACTCAGCTTCAGCCTGGTTTTATTCACCTGCAGGGTTTGTTGCCATGGTGACAAGTTGCGGACAGTCAATGATGAGGAGGTGGAGGTGTTTCTATTTCAATATCAGGTTTCCCATCAATACATGTGGTTCACAAACAATGATAAAATATAGTTCTTTCCTATTTTAACACAATTTAAATAAAAAAGTATAAATATCAAATTGCATTTCTTCCAACATAGTAACCTAAATGTTAATGGGTCTTTACCTGGAAACAACTTTAGCTGCTGTAGATCTCCGTGCATTAAGAGTCAGTGAGTGCATTCAATACAATTTGATATTTATACTTTTTTATTTAAATTGTGTTAAAATAGGAAAGAACTATATTTTATCATTGTTTGACTACATTAGCCCCAAACACTGGCTCTTTTTAAAAAATAATAATAAAGTTTTTTATTTCTTCCAGCCACCATAGTGGGAGTGTATTTACTTGTTGGCACTTTGAAATTTGTACCTCTAGATGTCACCATATTCTTCACGCTAGACCTATTTATCTGTGATTCCATGTCTTGACAACTGCTCCTTTTAAATGTGTGTTTCCCTTTTTAACAGGCAAACCCTCACACACAGGATAAATAAAATCACAGCTAAACGCAAACAGAGGACAACTCTGTCAACCCTTAGCAGCAGCAGGGACAAACGACATGTCCTCCCTAACAGGGCCCTGAAGCCACGGCCCGGAGGTAATAAAATAAACTCAATCTGGAGAGGCGGTTTAGTATAGAAACAGCCTTCCTCACAGCATTTTTGTTAAAGATGGCCAAAAGGCCTCCTGCTGGGATCCAGAAACTTTGCCAGCAGCTTTCACTAAAGGACCCAAGCGGGTCTGATCACCAACAACAAAGAAAAAACGGTTCAGTTACTCGTTTATAAAAGAGAGACATCGTTTTGATGCAAACATTAAAAAACCCCATCTTTATTAAAAACAACCTCTTATGAACCTTTTTTG
Organism: Melanotaenia duboulayi; assembly: GCA_026261665.1. Lineage (NCBI taxonomy): Eukaryota > Metazoa > Chordata > Actinopteri > Atheriniformes > Melanotaeniidae > Melanotaenia > Melanotaenia duboulayi. The sequence goes on along the minus strand of CM047989.1, from coordinate 32,890,259 downwards.
AGGTGATGTCAATGTGAGACTCCAAACATAATTTATTGTTAAGAAACACCCAAATATTTATTTCTGTCCACCTTCTCCATGGCAGCTGCCTTCAAAGGAACACGATTATCAGCACAAGTTGGTGTAGTATGTTGTTATTGTTCCGTTTGTCCTAGCGTAAGGGTTACTGGCATGTGAAAACCTCTAATTACTTTTAAAACCACACATGTTTACTACGTTTTTTTATGGTGGTCGCCATTTTGCTTTTACCCGCGAAACGCTTTTCAGGATGTGACGTAGACGGTTGTTGGTGAGACGAGGAGACTAAGAAAAGCATCTAGAAAGACTATCTGTTCTATTTCATTTTAAAGAAGTAAAGATACTGAGAAAAAATTCCACACTGTGCTGCTTTTGGCTGTTTCATTTAAGCTAAAGGCAAGAAAAGTTTTTATGTCTTTCTGAAAGACAAAACGAGACGAGCTGAATAGGAAAAGGCCTGTGGACGGACACAGCTACCTCAGGAATACAATAATACTTCTCTCCTGACGCATTTACGGCGTTTTTTCGGCCACAGCTGCTGAAGGAGCTAACGGGCTAGTGGTGATTACAGAAGGCTTAAACCAAACGCTGTGCTGTCTATTTTCCCCACAAGCCACCTAAACGCGCCAGACAAATGCGAGGAGAGACGTCGGAGACGAGAGACGCAGGAATCTCTCCTGTTAAAAACCACACAGCCCGTTCCTTCTGTCACAGTCTCTGAGTTTAAAACATCGGACATGGCCCGAGACACGCAGGAACCTGCCAATCCGACTTCTCGTGTGTTCCAGTCATCTGTAAACGTCCAGTTTTCACCATCTTTGACCGACGCTGCTACTCAAACAGATGACAGCACATCGGATTCAGCGGTTCAGTGGCTGGAACACGTCCATCAGCCCATAACTATGGATCATGTGCATGCAGGTAAACAGCTGGACAAACAAGAGGAAGGCTGTCATTCGAAGGAAATGTTTCCGTCAGATGAAGAATCTAGTGAAGAGAACGAGTGCAGACAATCTAACCCAGAGTATCGTGCAGGTTCATGTGAGTTTTCTCAAAGCAGCCAGGAATCACAAGCATCCACAGATACCTGCGCAAAAGACAGAGTTTTTCTAGTCTTTGAGAAACAACTACACCAGATGCTTGCTTACTGTTTAAAGTGTGGCGCTTTGCTTGCCAAGGAAGATATCAAAGAGCTGTAAAAAGAAGGCTCACAGTTAACGTTAGACTCTTGTGTTTTAATGGCTGTAAACACAGAAGCAGTCTCAGCCGACTGTAGGGGAAACAAAAGGAGCAGCCAACCTTCCTCTGACAGCCTCAGTGTTCTTCAGTGGGATCCACTTTGCCAAATTTTGTCATAACATGAACCAGAAAACAATTAGTGAAGGTATTCTACACTGAGGAAGAAGTTTATCTTTCCTATTATTGAAAAGATGTGGACCAAAGAACAAAGTTAATAACCACCATAAAATCACAAGAAGCTGAAGCAGTGCTCTGTGGAGATAGATGGTGTGATTCTTCTAGCCGTTCAGCCAAATACTGTACATACACCTTTTTAGATGTGCAGAGTCAAAAGGTAGTGGACTTCAAAATGATTAGCTGTAACCAGGTGTCTAGCTCCAACACAATGGAAGTGAAAGGCTTTCAGGAAGCTCTTAAAAGCATAGAGGAGGAAGGAGTGAAGGTGTCAACGATTTCTACTGACAGACATCCACAGATCATTAAAGAAATGAGAGTCAGTAATCCAGAAAAATGCCATGAATTCCATCCCTGGCATGTCCAAAAAATTGTCTGGCAGCCAAGAGGAAGGACTGAAGAGCGGATTCCATCCGTTATCAACCATCTCTGCTGGAGGACACAAACCTGTGAGGCCGAAGCTGAAGTACTGAAGGAGAAGTGGGTTTCAATAATAACAAACCGATATTACTGACAGGGAGCAGGTACTATCGTGCATGTGCACATGAAGTAAACTCTGGTTGAGGCCAGGATCTGAGGCCCGCAATGTTCCTGCAGACTGAAAGACAAGAGGCTCCTGAAGGACCTGGATCATATGACAAAGTGCATTCACACAACTGCAGTGAAGGANATCTGACAAAGTGCATTCACACAACTGCAGTGGAGGCGTGTTAGAAAAATTAAATTTAACCTAATTACAATAATGTTTTCAT
>CM047989.1:32796599-32806637 GCA_026261665.1 Melanotaenia duboulayi | reverse complement strand
CAGGCCCCGAAGGCCAAGCAGGTCCACAGAAAAGCAAGTCTGATGTGAATTATGCCTCGATCAATCCGATTTTTATTGTGTAAGGTTTTGTTTTTATTAGTTATTTCACTGTTGTTCCATATTCTGTATCTGTGGGGTGAAAAGTTAAGTACTCACCTAAAACAGAGACCTCAACCATAAGTACCAATAACATTACAACCAAACAAAGATTTAAAAGTCCCTTCTGTTAATAACATGTAAAACGTCCACAGGGGAGGAAAGAGACAAGTTAGGAAATAGATTCTGTCACCTTCTTCCCTCCACATACCATCAGGTCCTCGACAGCCAGCTCTTCTTCCTTGCTTCCTAGCTGCTTTCTCTTCATCTTGTCAGCACGCGTCAGGTCTTCCTTCAATTGCAATTTCATCTCCTTGAGGATTTTATTTTCACGGGTTAGCCTCCAAATTTTGTTCCTGAAAGATTGTTGAGAGAAGTGGATGATGGGACAGCCGGACTCTGTGAACCGCGTCAACAAAGAATCCTAGACTTTGCTTGTCATCAGGCGCAAGCGCCGCAAACAACTGCAGAGCTTCGACTTTGACATCTTCTGTGGTCGTTTCTTTCTTGTTCCATCTCCTGCTGTAACGCTCAGCGTCTTCACGTTTTTGCTGCAGCTGTGACACTTTTCCAGAGAGCTCTTTGACACGCTCCTCGTTGTTTTTCATTTTAAATTCCATTTTTTTAACATGTTCGCACACCATGGCGATGGTGAAGTGTGCCGTCACTACAGCTTTTAAGATGTCTGCGTTGGAGATATCAGGTTCTCTGGAGCACTGCTTTTTGGGGTCCGGACTTTTGGTCGGTGTGACAGGTAAAGTTATTAACTTGATGGTCCTGTAGTGCCGTGTTGCTACTCGTCTTAGCAGCGTCTCTTATCGGCATGTTGCACGTGTTTTGGCTAGTAGATATACTTGGGTTGCTTTGGAGAATCCCAGTCCACTCCCTTTCTAGTGATATTTAATTTACTTGCCGTGTGTCTTCTTCCTCTAAATTAGGCCAGAATGTTGCATTTGGAAGGTTTTGTAGTTTTGTTTTTGCGTGGTAGAGCTCATAGCTTCAGAGCTCATCCTCCATGGTCGCCATCTTGATCGACCACCCTGTCCTCCATATCGCTGCCATAAGACAAAGAGAGAGATGCCATCATCAATGACATTTTAAAAACTTTTTTAATTTGTTTATGTTTATTTGGTTATTTGTTCACTATTCCACAGAAATCTGATAGCTCGAACTCTTATTTCTACCATTTCCTTCAAACTGCCAAATAAAATAAAAAACTTCTCTATTGTTGAAATGCCAATATTTGTAAATTTACAATATCTACAATAAAAACCCTTGCTCAAGGATAACTAAGTTCTATTCTGTTCTATTATTGTTTTATCTTCTTATTTATTGTTTTGGAAATCTTATTTATTTGATCTTTATTTTAATCTCTCCTCCCTGAGCCGCCACCTTATCGTGGTGGAGGAGTTTGACGATCCTAGCGGGTCTGTTGTCGGGGGCTCATGCCCTGATAGGGTCACCCATGGCAAACAGGTGTCTAGGGGAGGGACCAGACGAAGTGCGGCTCAAGTCACCCCTATGATGATGAGAAAGCAAGGACCAAGGTTTCCCTTACCCGGACGTGGGTCACCGGGGCCCCCCTCTGGACCCAGGCCTGCAGGTGGGGCACGGAGGCAAGCGCCTGGTGGCCGGGCCTTTGCTCATGGGGCTCAGCCCGAAAGGGAGACATGGGCCTCCCCTCCTGTGGGCTCACCACCTACAGGAGAGGCCATAGGGGTCAAGTGCACTGTGAGCTGGACGGCTGCCGGGGTCAGGGACCCTGGCAGTCTGATCCTCGGCTACAAAAGCTAGCTCTTGGGACGTGGAATGTCACCTCTCTGGCGGGGAAGGAGCCTGAGCTGGTGCGCGAGGTTGAGCGGTTCCGGCTAGATATAGTCGGACTCACTTCAACGCATGGCTTGGGCTCAGAACAACTGTCCTTGAGAGGGGCTGGACCTCTTCCATTCTGGAGTTGCTCCTGGTGAGAGACGCCAAGCAGGTGTGGGCATGCTCATTGCCCCCCAACTTGGCGCCTGTACGTTGGGGTTTACTCCGGTGGACGACCCATGACAAAAGTCAGGACCCATCCCCCCACCCGAAGGCGTTGAGGACGAAGATTTAGTATTCACATTCACTCTGGATTTCACTGTGGTCGTCAACGTGACGTTCCTAGGGAGGAGATCATGGCGTCTCAAAACTGTCCCACCTGTTAGAGGTCACTATGACATCATAGACAGCTGGTTTATCAGGATGAACAGATTAGTTACAGATAAAATATTGATGACACATAAAAAGAAAACAGTTCATGTTCAGACTGAAATCCTGAACCAGAAGTCAGAGTTTAGATTCATCCACATCAAATTAAAGGAAGGGTACGAGATGTTTTCCAGGATGTCCTACCCTGTCTTAGAACCAGTTGTGATCACTTCAGATTACAGATCAATCAAACAGCTGGTTCTCACATGCAGTCTCTTTATTGCAGTTATCTGTTTGTACACAATCTTACAATAATAATAAATGTTTGCATCATTTCTTAAATCAAAGAAAAAAAACACCTATGAGGACAATTCTAATATTCAAAACACCAGTCCACACCAGCGCTAACCAGTTCAGACTGGTAGATACTACAACACACCAGTTTAAACTAGTTCAGGCCATGTTAAACCAGGGCAGACCAGTTTAAATTAGGACAGCCTGGTTCAAACTGGTCTGTCCCAGTTTGAACCAGAACAGACTGGTTTAAACCAAAAACAAACCAGTTTGAATTGTATCAGACCCGTTAACTGGAGCAAACTGGTTTAAACCAGTTCAGACTGTTTTCTCTGGAGTAAAAACGGATTTCTTGTCCACTGGTTGATCATAAACAGGTTCACGGTGAGTCCAGTGTTGGCTGACGGTTTCTGGCACTTTGATTCTGAACCAGGACTTAGAACCTTGACGGGTCGTGACCAGAACTTTTTTTGTTTGCTTTAAGACCCGGAGACACATTTTTTTAAGGATCTTAGCATCAGTGTTGAGCTGTAACGGACCAAAGGAACCAACGGAAAGCATCGCTGCTGGGACATCCGATGGTGTTCCAGACATCCTGATTGCTTCTGGAACTTCCCCATCTCACGCATCCGAAACATCCCCATTGCGTTTGGAACATCCCGATCGCATCCAAAACTTCCCGATCTTCCATGGTACTTTCCTATCGCATCCAGAACTTTCCCCTTGCATCCGAACAGTCAATCGCATCTGAAACTTCTTAGTTATGTCTGGACTTCCTGATCAACTCTGGAATTTGGGTGGAGGTTAGACAATAGGACATGGGAACCGACATCACTGCGCAGTGCTTTCTAAAACGTAAACAGGCTGGCGCCATTTTCCCAGGCCACAGAGGAAAACCTGACCATTGCAGATTGAAAAGTAGCTCAACAATCATAATGTTAAAGGTTAGAAACAAACAAAATGTGCACTACAGTAAAAGCTTCTTCCCGAGGAGAGGAGATGCTATACGGCAAAGATCGCATTGATTGAAGATAATGATCCATATGAAATATGGGCTAAAGAGAGGCCCCTCGCCCCCGACGCCCTACCTCCTCTGACTTTTTCTAACATTTTTGTGTCTGGTCTGTGGTGTGAGCGCCTTTACTGAGGCTCAGTTTAGAAGTTTGAAGTCTTTTGAGGCTCATGTATAATTTACAAACCCTCTGTCAGTCTACCTGATCTAATGTGGCAAACACCCTTACAGGGATTATTAACAGACTTCATTCACAGACAGTGATAAAAAGAGCTGTAAACGCTCTGGTTCTGGCTGGTTACATCCAGTTTCCCAGAGTAGTTCAGTAAGAAGTGCTGTTTGGGTTCCATTTGTTCACCACACAATGTTTGAGCTAGCCTTTGTTAGCCAGCTAGCTTGCTTTGTCGACCGGTGCTACGTAGAAACATGAAGGGAAACCGACTGTTAACACAATCGTCTCAGTAAGTGAAACGTTCACACCTACCAGAAGGAAAATGCCTTGAGCTTAGGACATCAGCAAAGTTTGTGTCCGTGCATCTCACGGCGGATATCCACGCCATCCACCTCCCCGTTGTTACGGCGGACATGAGACTCCCTTGATTTTTTTTTCACGATTAAAAAGACGTCCATTTGTCATTTTTCCTGTCGATCGTGTGCGTGGACACTGCAACCCACTTTACAACAAGCTCTCCTCATGTCAATCACGTCGCCTCCAACAATGGCTGTTTTTCCTGTCGGCCGCATGTCGGAATGTCATGTTCCCATCTCCTATTATCCACCATGTTTAGGAAAGGGAGCAGGGCCTCACTGGTCAGTCTACCTGATGACATTTAAGAGCGTACAGGTGAACTGGTGACAGGTGACATCACTCAGCTTGTTTCCAATGGGAGCAGCAGGGAAAGTACGGGGTAAAACTCAGCCAATTGATCGCCAGCTGATTATTTAATCTGATTCTAATTGGAGGACGCAAAACATTAACTCTGACATCACTGACTGGGCTTGGAAACGCAGGGATTAAATCAACCAGATTAACACATTTTCTTCTTTATAAACTCTTCACTTAATTATTGGTGTCCATGTGACAGATGTCCATCTGCTGTGACCCCACCCACTTCCACTCATCCAATCACTGCGCAGGATCCTCAGCGTCAGCAGCTCTTCAGAGTCGTGCTGCAAAGAGACAAAATGTTTAAAATTCATCCACAGAAAAACGTTATAAGTCAATGAATCAATCAGGAAGGTTTCAGCTCTGAGTCCGGACATTTGTTCTAAACGATTCTGAATCCCACCAGTGATCCATTTCAGAAGCCAAAGCTCCTCCTACCAGTTCTACCTGGTCCACTTCTGATTAGTAAAACCTCTATGGAGTTCAACTTCAGTTCCCATGGTGATGAGTTCAGGATCTGTCATCGTTTAGCATCTGTTACCATGGTGATGAGTTCAGGATCTGTCACCGTTCAGCATCTGTTACCGTGGTGATGACGTGCTATTAATCAGCTTATCTTCTGATCAGCGATTTGACGAGAAACATCAGTCTATGTGAGCATGCTCAGAACCTGAGGACGAAGACGGGTTCACAAAGATCTAAACTTTATAACTGAACTCTTACCTCAGAATTCTGGATTTATTGATCCAAATCAGGCCACTGGGAATCTGATCAATAACTAATTTTTATAAAAAGTCCTGAGTTCACTCTGCCACTGATCATCACCTTATCAATAACCAACACTTATCACTGTGATCAGTTATCACAGATGAATAAATCAGCTGATCTCAGTATGAGGTGTTGATTTATTCTGTTTACTCATGATGAGAATTTATCTGTGATCAATAGTTTTACTTCGGATTCTCTTCCTACGTGTTCTTGATCCAAGTTTTTGTTTGGATCTTAATTTGGTTAAACCATTTCTGGATGTGAGGACCAGAACAAGACCTGGCCCAGATCTGGAACCAAGACTAGTGTCAGGCTGAAGATGTTTTTAACATGCAGTAGTTAACCTGGCGTTTTCAGAACCGGAACCAAGACCAGGACCGGGACCTGATTGGAACTTCAGGGTTCTGCTGGTATTTTCCCACTCTGGAGACCAGAAGTGTTTTTACCTGAAATCAGCAACAGGCGAGTTCATCTCTAAAACCACTGAAAATCTCAGTGGACTGAACTGGACCGGACCAGACCAGAGCGGACTGGACTAAGTTGCTGGGATTTCTGGTAGAAGCAGCTCTGCAGACCCTTTTACCAAACATCTGTTTGCAGCTGGTGTGCCGCTGAGCAAGGCAGCAGTCCAACTGTAAACCACCACAGAAGAAGAAAATGACGAGGACGAGGATTCAAAGACAGTTTGACAGTTTATTAACAGATTTTAAATCAGGAGAAAAACATGTACACTCAGATCAGAACCGGGTCTGCAAACAGACGGGAAAAAGAGTCCGACAGCAGAGAGGGAAAATCCACCTTCATCATCATCATCATCGTCGTCAGTGTGTCCTACCTGTCCGTCTGCTCATGACCTCTGCTCAGGATCAAACACCTGATCACAGCACAACCTGACCAGAACCCTGGACTTCTGGTGAGTCTGACCTTGTTTGGACCTCCGGCCTTACTTTGGACAACACTTTGATTCACAGTTAGTGTTTCTGAACAAAACTTCTAGAAAAACAGTCTTTAGCAGAACCCGTCAGAACCAGGACCCCACAGGACCTGGACCTGACAGGACCCAGATCCCAAAGGACCTGGACCTGACAGGACTAGGACCCCATAGGACCCAGACCTGACAGGACCCAGATCCCAAAGGACCTGGACGTGACTGGACTAGGACTCTACAGGACCTGGACCACTCAGGACCCGGACCTGACAGAACCTGGATCCGTCAGATTATAATTTCCCAGCGTTTCAGACCGCCACCTCTGGACCAATCGTGGTGAGCCGTATAATCACAACAAACAGCTGTTTATTTCTGCTGACTCATGTAAATGTGACATGACCATGATGTCACACTGTCAGCCAATCATCAGAAAGTATGAGTTCGTCTGTTCGAACAGACTGATGATGTCACACATGTCTAAGCGGGGGGGGGTCCTGAAACGCTGTGATTGACACCTGATAAACCCCGCCCCCTTAATGCTGACACGTAACCCAGAGGCTCCTCCCCCTCCATCCTCCATCTGTCAGGTTTCAGCTCCTCCCACTTCCTGTAAAGGTGGGTGTGTCTGTATGGCCGGGGCCTAGGCTATGTTTCGAACTGCGTGAGCAGTGCACGGACTTCGGGCGTTAGCTGCTTGGCGGCGCTGGCGGCCTCGGCGATGGCGCGGCGGTACGGGCCTTTCCTCTTCCTGTCAAAGCGAAGCTGGAAAGTCTCGAGGAACGGCGACAGCTGCGTGAGCGGCAGGAAGGAGGTGGTGGGCGAGCCGAACCAGGACACGCGAGCCTCCTGCCGCACCGCCAGCCCTGTGTCGCCGCGCCGCGCCACCGTGATGCCGAGCACGCGCGCGGGCCACCACGGAAAGCCGTAGATCTTCGCCCAGACGATGTCGCCAACGCAGACAATGCGGCCATCTGGAAGCGGGACTTTTGACACTGACTTGGAGAAAACAGAGGAGGACGATGAAGACGAAGAGAAGGAGGAGGTGGACGACTTCCGACGTCTTTTCAGCTCCCCGCCATCTTCCTCATCCTCACCGCTAGTTCTGAGGAGGACAGAAGGGGAAGAAGGGGGACAGGGAGGGGCTAACGAGGAGGAGGAGGGAGGTGAGGAAGGTGCAGGAACAGAAGGTGGAGGGTCTTCAGGATGGAGGGGGTTAAAGGTCTCTGTGGAGCTGCACTCTGAATGGGAAGAGTCCGAGGAGGAAGAGGCGGAAGAAGGAGCTTCTCTTTGCTCCGCCCCTTCCTCCTCAGGTGTGTGAGTCTTCTGCGTTTCCACAGCAACACAGATAGCAGAGGTGGGAGGAGCTGTAACTAAGGGGGTGGGACTTGGAGCAAGTGTGGGCGGAGCTAACCGCACACTGTGTTTGGTTGGTGATGAAGAGGAGGAGGAGTGTGGCGCCTCGTCGGTACGGTACCTTTGAGGTTTGAGACGGATTCTGGCTGGCAGGCCCGTGTGTCCGCTGATGGCGGCGCCGCTCAGACGCTGGAGGCGGCGGGTGAAGTGGACCTTCTGGTTGTGGTTCTGCAGGGCAGCGGCCCGGGTCATGGCCTTGGGACAGTCCTGGTTCTGGTTCTGGTCCTGGTTCTGGTCCTGCGGCGGCTGCGTGGCCAGTTTGTTGAGGACCTGTCGGGCTTTGGAGCGCTCGAAGGCAGAACTTTTGTTCTGAACCTTCTTAGAGTTCAGCTTCAGACGGACGCGGCCGGATGAGGAAGATGAAGATGATGATGAAGCCCTGCCCCTCAGGACACTGCGGGAGGAGGGTGGTGCTGTGGATGACACCCCTATCCCCGACGACGAGCGTCTATCTGCGGCTGGACGAGCTGGTTTGTCATCATTTCTCAGGCGTTTCAGCTCGGAGGAGATGGGTCCTTCTGGTGCCCGCCGCCGCCGCGACGCTTCCTCGCTCCTCAGGTCCACCGCGCCACGCCGAGCCTCTCTGTACCCGCCTGATGCTACCACACCTTTGCACTTGTCACACAGTACCTGGCGGGGGCGGAGCTTGATAGCGTTCATGATGGAGGTGGGCTCTTCGCAGCGATAGCGGCGCTTTGGCCGCTTGATCTTGCGTGGCGGCGGCTGAGGTAAAGCCTGGTTGTAGGTGTCTCTGATGAGCAGGGGTGGCGGGTATGGCGCTCCTTCCTGGAACAGTGGCGGCAGTTTGGAGGTCCAGGAATGAGGAGACTGAGAAGGCGGGGACAAAGAGGTGGCGGTTGTCTCCTCCTGCTTGATGGACGGGTCGTCACCTCCGGCAACCAGCTGTAAAGAAGTGGGAGGTCCGGTCTGGTTGTCACGTCTGGGAAACACCGTGATGGGAATACCGTAAGGTCCAAACCTGCACACACAAGCAGAAGTAACCATGACATCACTGGTGATCAATATCGGTATCAGTTCACCTAAACACCGTCACCTAACAGAGATCAATAAGTTTCATTTATCCACAGCAACACGTGCCCAGCAGTTTCCGTCCAACAGTACCGGTGAGCACACACATTTATACGCAGACGCCGCGCGGCTGCGACACATCCACGTGGCCGCCATCTTGGTCTTGGCAATACAGCTCATGAGATGAATACAAGGTTAGTTTCGTTTCAACTGGATTAAATATTAAACATTATAAAATTTCAGCTGATTGTGTTTTTACGTTTGATTTATGGTGAAAGAAAGTTATAAACTAACGTAACTGTTAATAATCACTGACAGACGATCAATAGCGTTTATTGGGCTTAAAGTAAGTTAAATACATAATGGGTGGAAAACTTCCTGTCAACGGGAAGGTAAAACCAGGTGTTGGTCAGGAGTAGATTTCCTGTTTAACACGATATTTATATTATAATCCTCTGGGTTAAAAGGTGTCTCTATGTAAAGTAGAATTTGTTGTACATCAGTGCATCTATTTTATCATGATTTAGTTAAAGAATAATGGCACAGAATGTAGATTTTACAGTATTTTAACCCCTTTTAACTTTAAAACTCCATACTACGAAAACTAACACGACCGCTTATGAAAAGGTTTTTAAGAAATGCGTTAAACCTTTGCTTCCATGGCAACAGTACTAAATGTTGATATAATAAACCCTGTAGTACTGAAAAGGTTCCGTGTTCTTCACATGCTGTCAGACTGTCTGAGGTGGAACTAAAGATGTCACATATAAACAACAACACAGGCTGGAAAACAAGGTTCTGAACGACAAGGCCTGAAAGAAAAACAAGAACAAACAGTTCATTCTTACTATGAAAAGTCATTCCCGGTGATCGTGTTAACCGGTGTTACGGTTCCTTTCCTCCTTTCACTCCAACTGATCACTTACCAGGACCAATATGGCGGCGCCACTGACGTACAAAGTGGGAACCAATGCTGCATTTAAGTATAGATTTCTATGCCTGTATGTTCTACAGAACAGGAAACGAGCGGGTTCTACGCGACAGGAAGCTAGCGGGTTCTACGCGACAGGAAGCGAGCGGGTTCTACGCGACAGGAAACGAGCGGGTTCTACGCGATAGGAAGCGAGCGGGTTCTACGCGACAGGAAACGAGCGGGTTCTACGCGACAGGAAGCGAGCGGGTTCTACGCGACAGGAAGCGAGCTGGTTCTACGCAACAGGAAGCGAGCGGGTTCTACGCAACAGGAAGCGAGCGGGTTCTACGCGACAGGAAGCTAGCGGGGTCTTCAGAACCTTTCATCAATCATTAAATGTTAAATATTTGATTACATAAAGAACCTGGTTTCAGTTAGATGTTGTTTGCCTTTATTTCTTATAACTTTTTAGTATCAAAGCTCCAGATGGTGACAAAATGGTCCCATTTTGCGACTAAAAT